>CAUYRH010166534.1:0-54252 GCA_963574655.1 Perodicticus potto | reverse complement strand
TGCTTCCAAGTATTGGTCAATTTCCTTGAGATTTTCATATTTCTGAGAGTAAAGTTTCTTGTAATATTCATTAAGGATGTTTTGAATTTCTGAGGGGTCTGTTGTTATTTCGTCTTTACCATTTCTGACTGATGGAATTAGAGATTTTACTCCCTTTTTTCTGGCTATGTTAGCTAAAGGTTTATCTATTTTATTGACCTTTACAAAAAACCAAGTTTTTGATTTATTGATCTGTTATATAATTCTTTTGTTTTCAATTTCATTTAATTCTGCACTAATTTTGGTTATTTCTTTTCTTCTGCTGGGTTTGGGCAGCTACAGACACATGAAAAAATGCTCACCATCCTTAATCATCAGAAAAATGCAAATCAAAACTACTTTGAGATATCACCTAACTCCAGCAAGATTGGCCCACATGACAAAATCCCCAAACCAGAGATGTTGGCATGGATGTGGAGAAAAGGGAACACTTCTACACTGCTGATGGGAATGCACATTAATAAGTTCATTTTGGAAGGATGTTTGTAGAGTACTAAGAGGTCTAAAAATAGACCTGCCATTAGATCCTATAATTCCTTTACTAGGTATATACCCAGAAGACCAAAAATCACATTATAACAAAGACATCTATACCAGAATGTTCATTGCAGCCCAATTCATAATTGCTAAGTCATGGAAGAAGTCCAAGTACCCATCGACCCACAAATGGATTAATAAATTGTGGTACATGTAAATCATGGAATACTATGCAGCCTTAAAGAAAGATGGAAATGTTACCTCTTTCATGTTTACATGGATGGAGCTGGAACATATTCTTCTTAGCAAAGTATCTGAAAAATGGAAAAAAAGTATCCACTCAGCCCTACTATGAAGCTAATTTATAGGTTTCATATGAAGGCTATAACCCAACTATAGCACAAGAATATGGAGAAAGGGGTAAGAAAAGGGAAGGGAAGGAAAGGGGGAAGGTTGGGGTGGAGGGAAGGTAATTGGTGGGGCCACACCTACAGTGCATCTTAGAAGGATACAGGAGAAACTTACTAAATGCAGAATATAAATGTCTTCATATAATAACCAAGAGAACGCCATGAAGGCTATGTTAAAGTTTCATGAAAACGTTTCAGATTGTATATGAAACCAGCACATTGTACCCCTTGATTGCACTAATATACACAGCTATGATTTAATAATAAACCAAAAAGAACAAAAAAGAAAATAATTTTATGGTTGAGGGTCACTGCAACATGAGGAAATGTATTAAAGGGTCATGGCATTAGGAAGCATTAGAAAGGTTGAGAACCACTGGCCTAGATAATTGTTCTGAAGTATTTCCCAGTATTTAGTTTTAGTAGATTGATAGTTCCATGTCTTATATTTAAGTCTTTAATCTATTTTTGATTTTATTTTTGTATATGGCAAAAGATAAGGGTCTAGGTTCATTCTTCTTGATATGAATATTCAGTTTTCCCAGCACCATTTATTGAAGACAATGTCCTTGACACATTGTATGTTCTTGGCAACTGTGTCAAAGAAAAGCTCCCTATAGATATGTAGATTTACTTCAGGGTTCTCTATTCTGTTCTATTTGTCTATGTGTTTGCTTTTATGACGGTACCATGCTGTTTTAGTTACTATAGTTCTGCTATATAATTTGAAATAAGGTAATATGATGGCCCAGTTTTGTTCTTTTTGCTCAAGATGGAGTCTTCTGTGTGTCCCACATAAATGTTAGCATAATTTTTTCTCTTTCTGTGAATAATGTCATTGGTACCATTTTTTTGCATCTTCTTAAATTTATTTCATCCATGTTTTATAGTTTTCATTGTAGAGATCCTGCACTCTGTTGGTTAAGTGTATTTCTAGATATTTCTTTTTATTTGTAGCAATTGTAAATGAGATTACTTCCTGGTTTGTTTTACAGATTGTTTGCTGTTGGCATACAGAAATGCTACTGATTTTGGTGTATTCATTAAGTATCTTGCAATTTAGTGAATTTATTAGTTCTAATAGTTTTTTTGTAAAGTGTTTAGATTTATCTAGATATAGATCATATCAACTCTAAATGAGTATAATTTGACTTCTTTCTTTCCAGGTGGATACTGTTTATTTCTTTCTCTTGTCTGATTGCTTTAGATAGAGCTGTGTTTAATAGTGGTAAAAGTGGACAACCTTATCTTGTTCAAGATCTTAGAGGAAAGGCTGTCAGTTTTTCCCCATTCAGTATGATACTAGCTGTGGATCTGCCATATACAGCATTTATTGTGTTGAGGTATCTTTTACAGCCAGTTTTTTGGGTTTTTACATTCAGTGTTATTATGGATAGGCAAGGACTTACTACTGCAATGTTATTTGATTTCTGGTTGTTTAATGGTCCCCTCTTTCCTCCCTCCTTCTTTCCTGTCTTCTTTTGTATAAAAAATGATGATTTTCTTTGGTAATGTGCTTTAATTTCTCACTCTTCATCATTTATGTATCTGTTAGGTTTTTTGAATTGAGGTTCCCACAAGTCTTGCAAAAAACATTTTATAGCTAATTATTTTAAACAGACGACAGATTAACTCTGCTTATAAACAAACAAACAAAGGGAAATCTAAAAGAAACTCTACACTTTAACTTCTCGTCCCCCATTTTGGACTCTTTATCATTTCGATTTATATATTTTTATACCACATGTCTCCCCAAAAATTGTTGTAGTTATTATTTTTGGTAGGTTGATCTTTTCATTTTCCTACTTAAGATATAAGCAGTTCAAACACCACAATTCTACCACAATACTCTATTCTGTATCTGTGTATTTACTGCTACAAATGATTTTTATACCTTCAGCTGATTTCTTATTGTTCATCAATGTCCTTTTCTGTCATATTGAAGAATTCTTGTTAGCATTTCTTGTAGGGTGAGCTGGGTGTTGATGAAATCCCTCAGCTTTTGTTTGTCTGGCAAAGTCTTTATTTCTCCTTCATCTTTGGAAGCCATTCTTGCAGTATATAATATTCTAGCATTAAAGGTTCTTTCCTTCAGCACCTTGATACGTCATGCTGCTCTCTCCTGGCTAGCAAGGTTTTCACTGAGAAGTCTGCTTATACCTGTGTGGGAGCTCTTTTATATGACCTTTCCGTTTGTTTTTCTTGCTTCTCTTAGGACATGTTCTTAATCTGTGACCATTTGGAGCTTGATTAACATGATAAACCACAAAATATCTTGGTTAAAGGTTGTTAGGAGGGGTTTGTTATAGGATTTGGGTTTGAATTAGGTCATTTGGAGAGGATCAAAAGATCCAGGGGTTTCTTCTGGATTGCAATACCGTACTGATGTCCCATTGCTATTGAAACAAATTACCACAAACTCAGCAGCTTAAAACAACACAGATCTACTCTTCTTATAGTTTGGGGGATCAGAAGTTCAAAATGGGTCTTACTGGGCTCAAATCAAGGTGTTGGTAGGATTGCATTTACTCTGGAGGCTTCAGAGAAGAATCCTTGCATTCTCCAGCTTCTTGAGGCTTGTGCCCCCGTAGCTTCTTCTAATTCTCTCCCTCTGGTACTCACTCTCCTGTCTCACTCTCTCACTTCCTAGGACCCTTGTGATAATATTGGGCCACCTGGATAATCCAAGATAACCTCCCTATCTTCACGTCAGCTGATTAGCTGCCTTAACTGAACTTTGGTGTGTAATATTCACAAGTGACAGGGATTAAATGGTAGCACCTTGGGGTACCATTATTATCCCTACCAGTCTAGGATCAGGTGTTTGAATAACTTTTATTTAGTAGGTGGAACAAGGCTAAATTTCAATTGGTAAAGAAGCAGCAACCAGCAAAGAGGACGTGTAGTCCTTGTCACTGGCACTGTGTTCCTTTTATCTCTCTTCTTAGATATGATTATAGAGTGGTCTTGAGTTTGTCTCACTCTATTGTTGTCAACAGACTGACCTCATCTGATTCAGGATTCCAAACTTGTGTATGGGAAATAGGGAATGCTCTGGTTTATCATAAGTGTTCTCGGGGTTATTAATCTTTCTTATCGGTATCCTCATTAACTGACAGCTCTGATTCCCTCATTATGCTGTGTATTCTGTAAGCTACTTGAGGTCTAGAGCATGTTTTATTTGTGTTATATGCCAGTATTTTAGATCTTGGACACTTGATCAATATTTGTTGAATTAATACAATTTTTGAAAACCTTAGTGAAAAAGCCTAACCTTTTATTACTCAAAATATGATGAAGACAAGAAATGTTGGCAAAAATCACATTGTGCTTATTCAAAATTCAGAATCTTGGGCCTCCCCTATACTGAATTAGACTCTGCACTTGAACAAAATTCTCAGGTGATTTGTGTGCACATCAAGTTTCACACCTGTTTGGTCCTGTTGTTTCTTATTCCAAAGTAAGAAGTGAGAGAGATGATATATCTCACTGTTGACTCCTAAAGTGTTGGTAAAATAGTATTAACATTCTTATCAAAAAATGCAAGCTTTAAAGATCTTTTTTATTATTTTTTCTATACTTTTGTTCTATATTTTACTTATAGAAAAAAAGATTATAGTTTTCACATCCATTGAGGATAGGGGAAAAGCACTTGAAATTGTAGCAAGAGATCTTTCTATTAGATAAAGGGAAATATTTCTTGATTTTAAGGCCTGTTAGGAGGGATCTCTCTGGGTATTCTATAAAACTAAATACGTTAAGCATTGTTGTTTCTGAAAACATGCTGTGATTTCTCATATACAAATTCCTTTTTAGTGACTTGCCTCCAAGGCTTCTGACATTATCTTTGACGATGGTATTGGCACTATCATGCCTTGTTCCTTTTTCTTCTCTTTCCAATCATCCTCCCCTCTTAGAAATGTACCTTACAAGTGCGCCTTATTGTGGCCATTTTGAAGCCTCTATGTCCAGTGTACTGGGGGGTGCAACTCAGAATTTTTTAAGACTTCCTTATGAAGAACCTTAAATGTTTTTAAAAAGAAATCTTTGGAACACTGGTCATAGTTTCTAGTTAAATTTAAATTAATTTTAATATTTAGTTTTGGTCAACACAGACTTTTGATAAACAATACCTTTAGTGGATGAAACTTGCCATTTCATTTATTGTTTGGCAATAATAGGAAACATTATTTTAAAGGTCATCAGAAGGATGTGCCCTTAGGCTTTTCAGAAGCTAACCAAAGAGTAAATAATTTGACACACTGTGATTCCATTCACCAGTGCAGTATTTCAAGCATTTTTTAAAAATCTCACAGCACACTTGAACTTATAGTTAAACTTCTGCAGCACACTTAAATGATGTTGATTAAAAAAAGAGTAAAAAAAGAATATACATACTGTGCTTTGAACTTCTTTTGAAAATAATTTAATTAATAATTTTTAAAAATTTTCATGGAACACCTAAGATCCTCTTATGGCACGTAAGTTGAAAATCACTGTATTGGTGAGTCTGTCTTCACACTGAGGCCGTACAATAGACCATAATTTTCTCATCCTTTACTCTTTCCACTAACTCAGCTTTCAGACTGATGCTGTGGTTTGAATTTATACACATTTCTCATTTCTGGCTCTAGTGCTGTTTTTGTGTCATAAAAGAGGACCTTAATTCCTTCATTTTGCCTCCCCCAAGTAAAGGATAGATTCTAAAAATGACCTTCCTATTCTACTGGTGGTTACAAGCTTGAAGCATAAACACGCCTTCCTTGGAATTGCTTTTTATGTTGATTATGAATCACACGTGAGGTCTTTCTGATCAGAGCCCATGGGCCTTTTATGCATCCAGGCATTGTTGTGGTGTCACATTATTTCTTAAGAAAACCACATAGGTTCTACATCAAATAGTAAGCTTCTTTAAGTAGGCGCTTGTTCTGATAATTAACAAAGTAGCTTCATAAATGTGGCTTAGCCCTAAAAGTGCTGTGGTAGCCAGTATTGAAATTGTGTCTTAAATTAGCCCAAGACTTGGTCAGCGAGTTCTTGCCCTATCACATGATACAGTTTTTGGTGTATTGTCTGGCAATCATATTTGCTTGCTGTGATCTTGACTTTAGATGAGCATTTCTTCTCTCGTCAGCTCAATTGACGTTTTGAGGTGGGTAATTCTTTATTGTGGGGAGATGTTATGTGCATTGTAGGATGTTTGGAAGCATGCTAGCCTCTGCACATTAGTAATTAAAAACACTACCCTCCCCCAGGCATGACAAACAAAAATGTCTCCAGACAAAATCAAACATCTTCTGGGTAGCAAAGTTGCCCATAATGATGTTATATCAAATCTGGTTCTTAAGCCTGGCTAAGAGAGCCTGTTTTTTTCTTCTTCACCATTTTACATTCATTTCATTTTAAGTCATGCATTTTGTTAAAGAGGATACAATTTCAGGTACCTTACTAAAGAATAGGAAAACTTTCTCAAAGGATGACCAAAGTACCACCCTTATTGGAATCACCTGGGCTGACTACTGAAAATTCAGATTGCTTGGCCTTACATCAGACTCACAGACTCTGAACCTCTGAGAATGGAGTTCATAAATATTCCTTTTAAAAAACTGTCCTAGAAGATTCTTTCATAGATTAAACTTTAAAAACTATCATGGTACTTTTGTAAAGGTTTCACCATTTCTGCAATTTCCATCACTGCATTTTGTTTTTTAAAGTGATGGCCGCTGGGAGCACATTAGTTTGTCTTAACAGGATGTGTACTAAGTTGAGCAAAAGTGCTCTCTGTGGTCATGTGCTAATTGACCAAATTCCAACAAAAGAGGATTGAATGGTAATCTTGGCTCATCAGTGATTTTGATGGTTGAATCATGTCATGTTAGGGTGGTATGTGGTGAGTCCTAGGACGTCAACATATCTTGTTTTACAATTGGTTAATCCAGGACCAGAAAAGTGATTTGCATAAGTCCTCATGCAAGTGAGTAGCCAAGGTAGTTAGGTTTAGAATATTCTTTCATTAATTCATTCAACTGCCATTTATTGGAAACCTGCATTTTTCTCAGTAGTGAGCATAGCACCGAGGAATCAAGGTGGATTAAAAACACCATCTCTGCCCTCAAGGAAACAAGCATGTCTGTGAGGCAGACAGAGATTGTCATGCAATTAAAGGTTCAATGGCCACTATGATAAGCACTACAAATATGAGAAGGATGGTGACATTAGAGGACTTTAGCTAACAGGGAAGTGCATAAAGGCCTCCCAGACAAAGTGATTTAGCTGGCAGCTGAAGGTTGCCTGGAAGTTGAGGGGAAGAGAGGAAGAGAATTTTCTGTAGAACAAATAGCAAGTACCAAAGCTTGAGAGTGAGAGGAGCATATGTTTGAAGAAATAAAAGACGGCAAAGCTTAAGTAGAATAAGCTGAGTGAGAAATTTTAGGTCAGTTTAAAGATTAAAAAAAGAAATGATCCTAAAAGGAATGGAAGCAATTGACATACTTTCTTCCTAAGCATTGGATTTATTTATTTATTTATATGTTGAGGTGCAATCCTTCTGTGCCTCATAGAGTGAAAACTTTTATCACAAGAAGTTAGTTTTGTCAAATTGTTTTTCTGTATCTATGCACAAGATCAAATGACTTTTATCTTTTATTCTGTTAATGTCATGTATCACATTCATTGATTTGTGCATATTAAACAATTGCTGCATCTCAAGGGTAAATGCTACTTGACTATGTGTATGATCCTTTTCATATGCTGTTGGTCTGGTTTGCTAGCCCTTTGTTGAGGGTTTTTATATCTAAGGTCATAGGGATATTGGCTTGTGCTTTGCTTTTCTTGTGGTGTCCTTAACTGGCTTTGCTATCAGAGTGGTGCTGGCTTCATGGAAGGAGCTTAGAAGTGTTTCTTGGATTTTTGAAGGAATTTGAAAAGGTTTGATATTAGTTCTTTAAATATTTTGTAGAATTTAACCATGAAGCTATCTGGTTCTAGATTTTTCTTTGTTGAGAGATATTTTATTACTGACTGAACTCATTACTTGTTACTGTTCTGTTCAGATCTTCTGTTTCTTCATAATTTATTCTTGGTGGGATACATGCATGTAGAGATTTATCCATTTCTTCTGGGTTATCCATTTTTCTGGCATATTATTGTTCAAATTGTTCATAATAAAGTCTCTTATGATACTTTATACTTCTGTGCTATCTGTTGTAACATCTCCTCTTTCATTTTTGATTTTGAGTCTTCTCCCCTTTTTTCTTAGCCTAGCTAAAGATTTGTCAATTAAAAAAAGACAAACCTTAGTTTTGTTGATCTTTTCTATTGTTTTTCTAGATTCTAGTTATTTCTGCTCTGGTATTTATTTCCTTCTATTAACGTTGGATTTTGTTCTTCTTCTGCTTCCTTGAGGTGTACAGTTAGGCTGTTCATTTGAGATCTCTCTTTTTCCTAATCTAGAATTCATTGCTACAAACCTCTAAGAACTCCTTTTGCTACATTCCACAGGTTTGGGCGTGCTTTGAATCCAGTTTGGTTTGCTCCAAGATTTTTTCATTCCTTTATGGACTTAATTGGTTTTTCAGAAAGGTATTATTTAAGTTGTACCTATTTGTGAATTTTTCAGTTTTCCTGCTGTTTTTGATTATTAGTTTCATACCACTGCAGTTGAAAAAGATGCCTGATCTGATTTCAATCTTCTTAAACTTGTTCAGACTTATTTTGCAGGCTAACATATGATCTATCCTTGAGAATGTTCTGTGTGTACTTTTCTCGAGAAGAGTTTGTATTCTGTCGCTTTTGGATGAAATGTCTTTATTTGTTTGTTAGATTCATTTGGTCTAAATTGTAGTTCAAGGCCAGTGTTTCTTCATTGGTTCTCTGACTGGATGATTTATTCATTGTTGAAAATGAAGTATTGAAGTCCCCTACTATAATTATATTGCTGGCTATTTATTCCTTCAGTTCTAATATTTAATACCTTTGCATATTTAGGAGTTTTGAACTTGGTTACATATATACTTAAAATTATATTAACAATAAAATAATATTAATAATATGTATTAATAAATTGACTTTATCATTAAATCATGACTTTATTGTTTCCTGTTTCTGTTTTAGTTTTAAAGTCTGTATTGTCTGACCTAAGTATAGCTAATCCTACTCTCTTTGGTTTCCATTTATGTATAATATCTTGTTCTATCTCTTTACTTTCAATCTACATATGTCCTTAATAATGAAGTTAACCCTTGGTAGGCAGTAAATAGTTGGGTCTTGTTTTTTTTAATTCATTCAGGTGCTCCATGTCTTTTGTTTGGAGTTTTCAGTCCCTTTACATTTAATGTATTTTTTAATAGGTAAAGACTTATTATTGCCATTTTGTCAATTATTTTTGGGTTGTCTTATAGATCTTTTGTTCCTTTCTTCCTCTCTTGCTATCTTCCTTTGCCATTTGATGATTTCCTGTAGTAGTGTGCTTTTATGCCTTTCTTTTTGTCTTTTCTATAACTACTATAGGTTTTGCTTTGTGGTTTACAATGAAGTTTGCATAAAGCAGTCTTTTTTTTTTTTTATTATTGGGCATTCATTGAGGGTACCAAGAACCAGGATACATTGGTTACGTATGTTAGGTAAAGTCCCTCTTGTAAGTGTCTATTTTAAACTAGTAGCAAATTAACTTTGCACACAAAACTCTTTGCTTTTGCTACCCCTCAACATTTTAAGTTTTGATACCAATTTTTTGCCCCTTTTACTATTATGTATCCATTAGCAAATTATTGTAGTTAAAGTTCTTTTAAGGCTTTTGTTCACAGAAGTATAAGTGATTTATGTGCTACCATTAAAAAATCAGAATATTCTCAATTTGATTATTTTTTTTATGAGTGAGTTTTATACTTTCATATGTGTTCCTACTACTCATTAATATCCTTTCACTGTAGCATGAAGAACTCCTGTTGCATTTCACATAAGGCAGATATAATAGTGATGGACTCTCTCAGATATTGTTTGTCTGGGGAAGTTTTTATCTCCTCTTTATTTCTGAATGACTTTCCAGATAAATTATTCTTGGCTGGCAGTTTTTTAATTTTAGTAATTTGAATACATTATTGCATTCTCTCCTGGACTACTAGGATTTTGCTGAGAAGTTTGATTAATCTTGCATAGAAGTTCCCCTGTATGTGATGAATCTTACCTTCTAGGTTGAAAATCTCTTTGCTTTTGATTTTTGACAGTTCATCAGAATATGTCTTTGTGAAGTCTTCTTTGTTTGAACATGATTGTAGACCTTTGGCCCTCATCTTTTTCTTTTCTTTTTTTTTTCTTTTTGCAGTTTTTGGCCAGGGTTGGATTTGAACTCCCCACCTCCGGCACATGGGACCAGCGCCCTACTCCTTTGAGCCACAGGCACCACTCCCTCATCTATTTTGATATCCATATCTCTATACAGATGTTGGAGGTTTTCAAACACTATTTTTTAAATATGCTTTCTATCTATTTCTCTCTTTTTTTTTTTCTAATTTTTCTTTTCTTTTTCTTTTCTTTTTTTTTTTTTGAGACAGAGTCTGAGTCTGTCACCCTGGGTAGAGTGCTGTGGAGTTTTCATAGCTTATAGCAACCTCAAGAGATCTTGCCTCAGGCTCCCAAGTAGTTTGGGACAACAGGCACCCGCCACCATGCCCACCTAGTTTTTTTTTTTTTTAATTTTTATTTTTAGTAGAGATGGGAGTCACACTCTTGCTTAGGGTAGTCTCGAACTCCTGAGCTCAAGTGATCTACCCGCCTCAGCCTCCCAGAGTGCTAGAATTATAAGCATGAGCCACTGTGCCAGCTCCCCCTTTCTTTTTCTTTTCTCCTTTTGAAAATTTTCATAATGCATAAGCTAAGTCTTTTGGTAGTGTCCTGTAAGTCCTATAGGCCTTTCTTATTATTTTTGTTCTTTTTTTCCCTCTGAGCGGAGAATTTCAAATGACCTGTTGTGGAGATCTCTGATTCTTTTGCTTGATTTAGTCTGCTATTAAAGTTCTCCATTGCATTTTTTAATTCAGTGTTTTATTTTGTTTTGTTGGCTCTAAAATTTTTTATTAGTTCTTTTGTTTGTGCTTATTTTCCTTATCTTTGTTAAACTAATTTTGTTTGTGTTTTGTTTTCCTGATTTGATTACACCTTTATCTGTGTTCTCTTGTAACTTGCTAAAATTTTTAAAACAATTATTTTTAATTATTTGTTAGGGAATTTGTGGCTCTCCATTTCTAGTAAGTTACTAGAATTATTCTATTCCTTTGGTGGTGGTGTTTCCTTGATTCTTCCTGATCATTGTAGACTTGCATGGTCACCTCTTCCAGACTTTATGGATTGACCTTGGTATGGATGGATCTTCATCTGTGGGTAAAGGAGGGGTACTGGAGTGCACTGTGGCATCAGGCACCAAGTTCAGGGGTGTGTGGTGGTCTGGATCTGGAGGAGGGTGCAGCGACTCATCAGTTCAGATAGCTGGGGACTGTAATATCAACAAGACAGCAAGAGCTGTGTGAAGGTGTCTGTGGTGGCTTCAAGGGCTATTGGAATCCTTGGTGGCACCTCAGACTTCAGTGGTAAGGGGTAGAGGCTAGCAATGTTGGCTCTGGGCCCAGCAGAGTGCATGTACTTGGCTGGAAGGGTCGCTGCTGGTGCATGTGTAGTGACAGGTTCCTGCTGTAGAAACCCACATGATAGCTAGCGCAGTGTGCATAGTGGCTTCACTGGGTCCCAGGATTAAGGTGCACACAGTGACACTTGTTGAGGTGGCTCAAGGGAGGAGGGCAGGAAAGAGGCATCTGCAGTCTGCAAAGGTAAAAAATGATGTGGTTCTTGGTGGCAAGAGCTGTAGGTTGTCCACAGCACCTATGCTGTCTGTTGGTTTCTTCAAGGCTAACGATGCTGAGTCCTCTGAGAAGCAGGCTGCAGGGGTATGCAGTGGCAAACACTGTGGAGTGTTCAGCAGTGCAAGCTGTGGGGGTGTGCACAGGTGCTGACGTCCTCAGCAGTGAAGGACACGGGGACAGCGGTGTGTCCTTCGACATGACTGAGACTGATGGCCCTTTCCCCCCTTCTATGTTCCTAGCTGTATCCAGGTATCTCAGCTCTGCCAGTCTCTCTAGAGATTGGCTGGATTGAAACTGAAGTGGGTCCTTTGGCCAGTGCCTCGAAGGGCAGGGGAGTTGGAGGTTCGTCCTGTTCTCCTTTTCCCTGTAAGGTGAACTCACGGGCTGGGGAGTTCTCTCTTAACAATGAGCTATGCCAGGTGGGGGATGGGATGATGTTAGCACAATAAAATTGTTCTTTAAAAAATTTTTGTTTTCAGTTAGAGTCAGGTGTTTGCTGTATTCTGTTGCTGCAGCTTCTAAACTGGACTCCTGGGCTCTCTCAGAGCTGTTTTTATTTGCCAAAGCTAATTATTATTTTTCTGTGGCAGAATGAAGGCTGGAAGTTTTCACTGTGCCAACTTGCTCATGTCACTTCTATTTAAATATTTTTAACGTGGTGTGTGTGTCTCTCTAACATAACGAGAGTGTGTGTATATCTCTAACATCCATAGCATACTTTGTGGAAAGAAGACTGAAGAGAGGGAAATATCATCGATTAGTATAGAAACCATTGTAGAAGATTAGGTACATAAATTGGCAGCTTGCACTGGGTAGTATGGTTGGCTGAATGATAGGCCCCCAAAGCTTTCTGTGTCTGAATCCCTAGGACCGTGAATGTTGTCTCACATTGTAAAAGGGACTTGGCAAAGGTAATTAGGTTAAACATCTTGACATGGAGAGATTGTCCTGGATGATTGAGGTGGGCCCAGTGTAAATACTGGGTCCTTAAAGGAGGTTGGCAGGATGCTTGGAATTATAGTAGAAGATATGACAACAGAAGCAACACATTGGAGTAAAGCAGGGAAGGGACACAGGTCAAGGAATGCAGATGCTTTTTAGGAGCTAAGAGAAGCAAGAAAAGGGAGTGTAATTTGAACCCCTGCTGAAGGAACCAACCCTGCATACACCTTAATTTTAAACTTCTTAACCCCATAACTGTAGGATAATAAATTAGTGTTTTAAGCCACCAAGTTTGTGGTTATTTGTAGCATTTGGAAAGAGTAAGAAACAACTAGAAGTAGTACAAGGGAGACTGATAAACATTAATGTATTCAAGGGACTTTAGAAAGTGAAATTGACATGTTATGACAGAATTTGCAGATGTGGGGCAGCCCAGGGCAATCTTTAGTATTAGTTCTTCTTATTCAGATGGTATCATCCCAGGCTTTGGGTGAAACTTAGTTTCATATCAAACTTAATTTTATTTCAAACTCTAGTTTCTGCATACACGGTCCTAGATAATAATAATTAAATTTTATATGCAAGTTAGTAAATTAACTGACAGTAACATTTTGAGGGTCACAGTATCTGATTATTAGGCAATAGTAACTGAAAGATAATAGTTTGGATGATTTTAGATGAAGATTCCAAGTGAGCATTTTTCTTGGGATAAATAACTTTATATTCTGGAGGCATGGGGGTGTTCTTTATATGTTTCCTATAGCAATTATTAGAGCCCGTCCTCCAAAGAATATTTTATTAACTCTAATTGTCCCAATTACCTGGCAGAGATTTCTAATTGTAGGACCTCAGCACTGAATTATGGGTGTGCCAGGGTTTCTGCTTTGGGAAGGATTTGGCAGGATCTAGGAAGCCAGAACTCTTGGGATGACAAACTGCCTCTCTGAGAGTGTTGTCAGATAACTCCACTATATCATAAAGATTCACATTTCAATTGTAAGAGGGACTTCACCTAACAAATGAAATCAGTGTAACCTGGTTTCTTGTACCCTCAATGAATCCTCAACAATAAAAAAAAATAAGAAGAATATAAAAAGAAAGATTCACATTTCATGGGAAAAAGACTGGAAAGCACTGACCTTTGGTCTTCTTTCTCCTGGTGTCTCTCATGGATACCTTATGTCAGGTCCCCTGTGGTGATATGGGGTGATGATGCTGATAGTTGTTAACCTGCACTGTCTCCCTAGGTGTTCTGAAGTTCCCTCCTTGATAATCTACCACTTCAGTTCAGCTTTCCATCATCTCTTGCCTAAGTCAATGTGATGGTTTTTGTGGTAACACTGTTGATTATCCATCCAACAATTATTTCTCTTTTTTGTTTCTACGTTGCCAGAGCTCGCTGCCAGGAAATACCAGACACACTTTTCCACTTTCCCCTGTTGCTCAACCACAAGATGAGACTCAGTTCTGGACAATGGGACCTGGAGGAAGTCTGTTTGCAGGCGAATGTGAAACATTTTCCTTTCTGATGAATGGAACCCTGTGAGGAGAAGCCATCCTTTTCTGTTCCTGGGCTAGAATGTTGATGTGTAACTGTGGCCATCAGGAGATGGCTACCAGGAGAAAGAGAGCATTGCAGTGAAGCCAGCCCTGAGCTCTGATGCAACCCTGGAGCTTATGTCCTTATGTTCTTATTTCCTATTATTTGTGAAAAATAAACTCTTTCTGTTTAAGCAGCTCTCAGCTGGGGTTTTTGTTACTTGCAGCCAAAAGCATTCCAAACAGACAAAGCATTCAACCTTTCAAAGTACAGACTGGATCATATCACCACCCCCCAAATTAGTGTCTGATGTCCTCTGTCTTCACATCACATGCAGCCTTATCTGACCTCTGACTTCCTTTCCAGCCCCATCTTTCAATAATTATTCTTTTTTATTTAAGGCAATGGCCCCACTGAATTATCTGTGGTTCCTGGAAAACACTTGACTATTTAACACCCTTGAGACTTTGCCTTAAAACCAATTTCTCTTTCTGTAATTTTCCCTAAATTAAAATATCCCCCTAACCAATGTCCATCAGTAAAATACTCACTTTCAAGACCCAGCTCATTCATTCATCCCTTTCATGGCGAAGTTTCCTAGCCACTATCTTCTTCTTCAGGTAGAGCTGTCTACTCTCTTCTTTACCCCTGAAGTCTACAAAGAAGTATTCAGGACTTCCAGGGTAGAATATATAACACGTATTTCATTTATTTATCATTTCTTACTTAATTATCTTCTCTAGCTCCCCAGCATCTAACAAAACACCTGGAACATAAATGATGCTCAATAAATGTCGGCATTTAAGGCATTTAAGAAAATGAACGTAAGATAATTTTGTATTGTAGAATAACAATTGGCATACATTTTAAAATTTATTTAAAACATTCTCTTCTAATTTGTCTCTCATTTCTAATAAACTATAATATTTTGAATTTGGAAACCATGACAAGAAAGGGAATTTTTTATTTTGCACACCAGAATTGACTCTACTTCTGAAATTTGTATACAATGCATTTCTTATTCTTTTGTAAAAATAAAAAAAAAAGATTTCTTTCCTATCTTTGTTCTTATCAGGCCTTATTTGAAATAAAATAAGAAAGGAGAAATAAGATTATCAAATAACATTTTAGGATTGTTATTAAAAGAGAAAAGAGTCATGAACTTTATCCAAACCAATAAATACCCCTCAGGGTTTAGTTTAATACTACACCATGTCATTTACCATGGGAGAAAATGTTTTTCTCTTTTTTAAACCTCCATATCACATGAGCCTATTTTTCAGGGAAATTTTCAAAAGAATGCTTCTGCTTTCCATCCAGATTGCCTGACAATTGTACTTATCCTTATGCTGGGTGGTGTTGGACAGGTGATAGACATTTTTAGGGTCTGGCTGAGGAGAATTTGAATTGGAGATGCATTAATTTTGGTATGAAGGGATAGACTTATGTATTTTATAGCTACATCTGTATCTAATTAAGGAACTTCTCATACTTCTCATGTGGGAATTGCTTCTAGAAATTCTTCTACCCGCAATTCAGCTAATTCCCTGGAGCACGTGATGGGAAGGTGTAGGACTGAGATGATATCTTATTAAATAGCATGAATTTTTCCCACAGCATCCAGGGTAGGATTAGTAGTAGAGGAGAAAACAGTTTGGAATGATGGAGCCTGAAGTTAGTCTAATGGGAAAGAAAAAAATATTATAGAAGTTAGTAGGCAGTTAAGTAAATGCAAATAATATTTTCCCTGAATTTTGTAACTTTTGTGATTTCTGTTAGTGTTTTAATTTTTTGGTGATTACTATTAGAATCTTAACCAGTGTTTAGTTTTTATACTTAATTTTGTACTTGTTATGTGGTGTTCTTTCCACAAGAAGGATTCTTAGCATTGTATATACTTGGGGCTCTATAAAAACCAGAAACTCCCTTTGATAAGCTTATTATCAGAATAAAACTTTCCTAGACATCACGTGGAATTAAGATTTTGTTTTTATGTGATGTTTTGATATGTAATATGTTTCCCTAAAGTTTTATTTTGGTAAGATTTTCCATAGAATTTCTAGAGAAAATTCAGGCTGTTCCTTGTAAATTGAGCTTAAGTTTTTTAAAAAAGACAACATATTTTCATTTTTATTCACCATTACTACTCAGATATAGAGCCAGGTATTGTGCCATAGAAGGCACAGTTAGCATTTTGTCAGATTGGATAGGCAAGCAGAGGAAAAACTCATTAAACCGAACATCATAACTGAACTTTGTCATTATTCATTCAATGTTTTTCCATACCATTCATTGTACAGTGCTATTTTTTATTTAAGTTTTTCTTTGCCCTAACATTGCCAGATTTTTTACCATGGAACACAGCAATCTAATGATTGTAGAAATAAAATGTAAATCATTCTATAATTTTTAGGGGAGGACCTCTTATTGAATATTTTTATATTTTGAGAATGAATATAATTTCGATTCTCTGAATTTATTTAGCTATAAGTTATATGTAGTATTTAAATTTTAAATACTGAATCATCATAGGCAGCCATACAACTATGCTCATAAAGCAGAGTGCTGAGCAGCACTGTAGGTATTTTCAAAAATGCTTCTGCTGTAATAAAGCTATTAGTGTTTAGAACTCTGGTAGAGTTTTATACTAGTTCAAGTATCCCACCTTATTCTTGGATTCAACCTATGACCCTTAGTTGCTGATAGTAGAGAGCAGAGTTACCTCTGGGATCTAAAGCACAGTTTGGGGAACCAGTGTGTAATACTGTTTTGTGGTCTTCTAGAATGATTCCTTTTGTCCCTCCACCTTCCTGTTTTTGTGTCATATGTTCTCCTCCACAGTATGTTCTCTAAGGTTTTGGCAAAGTGTCATTGTGGGGAACCCCAACAACACAGGTTTCTGGATGACTCAAGACAGTTTTGATTGATATCATCTCTCATTTAATTTGTATTTTAGAACTAAATTTCCCTTTAGAGAGGAATAACTTTTCTCTATCCTGTGGTGCTTGATCTTTGCAAGTGAAATATAATAGCATGGATTTAATACTGTCACCTGACACTTCATAAGATCATCACACTTGTCAAATAATTGATTTTATTAGTTCTAATGAAGAAAAATATTATGCATTGAAACATGAAATCACCCATTAATTTTTTCATTAAAAACATTTATTTATTTGTTATAGATAGAGATGGATATCTCTATGTTGCCCAGGCTGGTCTTGAACTCCTTGGCTCGAGCAGTCATCCTGCTTCAGCCTCTTGAATAGCTGAGACTTGCCTTAGTCTTATTTTCAACATTTAGTTTAAAAACCGTGTATCAGACCCACAAATTATATTTTCTTAACAATTCAGTATTGGGTGGGATTTACCCAGACATTCCATTAAAAGAATTACAATATTATTAATTGAAGCAGGTCTAGAAATGCAATGGTAGATGTGTTTTTAGGCAGGAACTCTATTAATGCAAAGTTTTTAACCAGTTTCCTAAACAATGTAGCTGTAGGTATATAAGCCCTATGACATCTGTCTTGTAGTCTCAAAAAAAAAAACCCAAATAAATAAAATCTTTTTTTTTTTTTTTGCAGTTTTTGGCTGGGGCTGGGTCTGAACCCACCACCTCTGGCTCATGGGGCCAGCGCCTACTCCTTTGAGCCACCGGTGCTGCCCCAATAAATAAATTCTTTAAGCAAGTGAATACTAAGAAATACCTTAATTTTGAGATGAACTATCTACTTATTTTTTATTCATTAATGTATTCAACACATATTTATTGAATTCCCACTATGTATTGCTGTGGAAATTCGGAGAGCGAGAGGCCTGCTTAAGAGCGAACAACATCAGAGTGTATTTCTTGGTATTGTGAAGCCCATTTACAGAGTTCCATTGACACGCAGGGTCTGTAAGACCAAGTGCTTTGAAGTCACTGCAGTAATATTTTAGGAAGGGACGTGATTTGTTTGAAGGCATCTTCTCTCCGTGTTATATCCCACGAGAGCTTTCTTAGGCAACTGTAATAACATCTTAAGCAAGAGCAAAGCAAGTTAATGAGCTTTTCTGGTAACGTAAATTGGTGTCAAGAATGAAAATGAGGTGCTTACGTCTTTCACCACGCCCCAGAGCCAGGGTATTTAAAGAGGGTTCTGAGACCAGGAATCCATCCCACTGAGGAAACTCATCCCCTGCTACCCAAGCTCTCCAGTCCCGCCACCATGCACTACAACAACTTCTCGGACGCCGTCTTCCCGGGCTGCTACTGGGGCAGCTTCGGCTACCCCCTGGGGTACAGCGTGGGCTGCGGCTTCGGCAGCACCTACTCCCCTGTGGGCTACGGCATGGGCTACGGCTACAATGGCTGCGGGGTTTACAACTTCAGAAGATACTGGCCATTTGCTCTCTACTGAACCTGCTGCAATCCCCGAGGGGGGCATCTTCTGTCCCTTGAAGGCTGAGCAGCCCGTCTCTAGGTTCCTCCTGTGTCTGCCCCGTTAGTCTTCATCTGCTCATCAAGCTCAGAGTCCCGCGTTTCTCACCAGCACTAACGACCGAAGGGAAGAGAAAGAAGAACCAGACGCTTCCTCCAGCTGCCTTCCCTGGATGATGTTTGTTGGGACGTTTTCAGAAAATTGACACTTAACTTGACATCTATTCCTTTTGAATTTTTCATAGCACTCATGGCTCTTGTCATGATGCTGTGGATATGTCTGCCAAAATCTCAATAAACTTGTCTCAACTAGCATAACAGTCGTACCTGGGAGTGGATTTTTTCTTTCTTGGTGTGTGTATATGTTTTCTGGTACACAGAGTGAGGAGCAAGTGGATTTACTTTTCTTATACGGGCATTAGTGGCAGTGAGAAAGCAGATGATTTTTGATTTTGTATAGTAAGCATACAAGAATGAGGGTTGTTGGCAATGAAAAAAAAAGTTGCCTGTCTGAATCTTCCCTGAACTTTATGACACCCACTTCCAATCTAGGAGGTCATTCACTGTTTAGGTTCCTGACTCATTTCCTGACTTCTGCTTCCCCCCAAGAAAACTCAACGTAAGAGAGACTTCTGAAGTTATTCCCATGTTAGTGCAGATGAAACCCACCGTGTTCCTTCTCCCAGGGTTTGTAGAATAAAATACCACGTCCCCTACTTAAGGATTCTGTAGCATTAAGAAATAGAGATGCTATAGACATATCCTGGGAATCTGAGAGTCTTTTAGGTGAAGGGATAAATCCCTTAAATCAAACACCTAAAGTTTGAGACATATAAAGTGTCTATAGCTTAGAAGCACCCAGGTTAGACACAATGACGGAAACCTTGATCTTTGCGGAATTAATACACGATAGTGAGTTTCAGTCTTAAAAGACAGGAACTGTAACAAATAGTTATTTCTGAAGATTTATCATCCTTCCTCTGTGTTCCTTTAGGGAAGAGAGCAATATTCCTTTTGTAAGTCAAATCAACAATGTTTCAATCCTGCTGAAAACGTTTCATGTATAATACAAATATTTTTGGTGACAGCAGGATTCAGCTTAACTTTGCTTTTTTATTGAATATCTGGAAGTGGTTGTATTGACCCGTAATCCACTTTGCAGAGATTGTTTTGGAGGAGAGTAATTTCTCCACCGTATTTCATCCAATATATTTTTTTAAAAGTTAAGAAAATATGGCCAGACACTGGCTCACACCTGTAATCCTAGCACTCTGGGAGGCTGAGGTAGGCGGATTGCTCGAGCTCATCCTGAGCAAGAACAAGACACTGCCTCTACTAAAAATAGAAAAACCGAGGCAAGAGGATTGCTTGAGCCCAACAGACTTGAGGTTGTTGTGAGCTATGATGAATCATGGCATTCTTCCCAGGTTGACAGAATGATTAAAAAAAAAAAAGTTTAGAAAATAACTTGTTGAAAAATATTCAATTAATTGATTATTTTCCTTTTTCTGGTTTAACAATAATCAACATTTTTAGAACCAATAAGATCTCCAGTTCAAAGCTTTTTAGCAGCCACATATTAATTTATGCTGAGAATGGTGAATTAAAAACATAAAGGTCAGGATAGATTAGGAAAAGGCAAGAACAACTTTCACACGTTAGAGAATTACATTGAAATTAAAAGGTATCAGTCTGTTTGGAAATGACTTTGTGCCCTTAGAGAGGATCTAATTCAGTGTCTCTTTCTTTCTCCTTCTCTTCCTTCCTTCTTTCCTTCCTCTCTCTCTCTTTCTCCCTCTCCGTCTCTCTCTCCCCTCCCTTTCCCTCCCCTCCCTTTCCCTCCTCTCCTCTCCTCTTCTCTTCTTGTCTCTTCTTTTCTTTCTTTGAGTCTCACTCTATTACCCTGGGCAGAGTCCCATGGCATCAGCCTAGTCCCCAACCTCACACTCCTGGGCTCAAGTGATCCTTCTGTTTCAGCTTCCTCAGTAGCTGGGACTACAGGCACCTCCTACCATACCTGGTTTAATCCGTGTCTCTGAAACTGAGGTATGCAGGAGAATGCCTTGGCAGCTGTCAATATATCTTACCCCCCAGGATTCTAACTTGGTACATCTGGGGTGATGTCCAGAAATCTAAATTTTTTAGATGTACTTTAGAGCTTCCAGAGAAGGTGGCCTGAAACTCATACTTTAAGCGGTACTTTCAGGTTATCTCTCTCTCTCTCTCTCTCTCTCTCTCTCTCTCTCTCACACACACACACACACACACACACACACACACACTCGTTTATTTAGAAAATGAATCTTGATAAAGGAAAATCATTTACTCAAAGGTGTCTAGCACATCTCAACAGACAAGAACAGAGAAAGGACCATTCTTTATCTTCTCCAAGAGGTAGAGGGCATATACTAAAGGATAGCATCTGTATTTAGAGCTTTTCAACCTGAGTTAACATGTGGCTGCCACAAAGTTTCAACTGGAGACTTTACTGGCTATAACAATGCCTATGCTTGTTAAGAAAGGCTAGGTACCCAGTAGTCTGGTGCTAAGATTCAGACTGCTGAGCCATGAACTGCTGAAAGTACAAAGCACACTGGGGGTTTTGTACATTCACAGCTCTTATTCGATAGGAACCGTGTTCTACATCACTGAATGTCATTCGGTGATTTTTTTTTAACTGATATTTAGCTCTGTCACCTGTGGATCTTTCTCTGAGGCTGGATAACACCCTTGGAAATTCCAATGGGATGATCTCCTATGGGGGCCTAGAAATCTGTATTTAAAATGAATTTGTTTTTATGACATCAATTTATAACCATTACAGGGTCCTTTTATCATTGTTCTTTTTTTTTTTTTCTTGAGATAGAGTCTCACTTTGTCACCCTGGTGTTGAGTGCCATGGTGTCATTATAGCTTACAGCAACCTCAAACTCTTGGACTCAAGTGATTCTCCTGCCTCAGCCTCCTGAGTAGCTGGGACTATAGGTGCCCACCACAACATGTGGCTAATTTTTCTATTTTTGGTAGAGATGGAGTCTTGCTTTGCTCAGGCTGGTCTCAAACTCCTGAGCTCAGGTGATCCACCAACCTTGGCCTCCCAGAGTCCCAGAATTGCAGGTGTGAGCCACTGTGCCTGGCCAATTTATCATTGTTTTTGTTTTTTCTTTCAGCTTCATCCATTTGTTTTGAATTTAGAAACTAAAGTAACTCACCCATATTTATATAGAATTCGTACAATGAAAATAATAAATAGCACATTACAGGTACGTTTAAGGGAAGAGTAGAAAGAACATTTGGTGTTGCATTTTGGCTCAGTGGTGGTCTGTGGAGAGTACAATTAGGTACTTATTTCTGGTTGTAGAGGAGCTTTGGTATTAAGCTGAGCCCTGTACATAGCAGAACCTCAATATATATGACTTCTTTATCAGACACATCTCCTCAATCAACTTGAAAAGGATGTTAAACTTCTATTTGCTAACATCTTGTGTTAGCATTCTTTAGTTCATAGCCATTTGTGGATTGAAAACATAATGTCTGTGCGTTTTATGACTTGAGTTCATCTCACCAAGTCACACATGATGTATTGCTTTGCTTTTCCACTTTACCATTAATTGTTTATTTCTCCTAATTACTTGTCAAACCAAACTATGTATATTGGAGATTTCCCTGGTGAAGGCAGCCTTTAGAACTGAGAAACATGACTTCAATGTTAAAGACAGCTAATCTATATAAGAACATTCTAGAGGGACCCTTACTAAGTCCAGTAAGACTACCAAACCCTATTCATTACACTTCCCAATTCCTAACTCCTCAGAAGTGATCCTTCACTAGCAGTAACTGAATATATAAATGTTAATTTATATTTACCCATTTGATTTACAAGGGAAGGTTAAAATCTCACGGAATTTTTTATGGCTAACTTTGATAGAAAATATTTTATGTGATACCCTATTAAACATTTCCCTAAGGGCCATTTGGAAGGCATCTAACATCTGCCCTCTGTCACAAGGTTGGGAGGCAAACATTCTCCACATGGCACTCTTTACGTGACCATTGTATTTGATGACACTACCACAAAGGCATGAGCCATAACATTCTGACAATCGAGAATTTGAAACCAATATATAAACAACTACATGCCCACATGAAAGAAAAACAGCGTAGTCAAGTGAGGGGCAGGGGGAAGGAAGAGCGAGGAAGGAGGGTGATCGCACTGAATCTGCACAGGTGTTCAGCACCCACCCCCAGGGTAAAGGGCTCAACTACAACCTGATCTTTACCCCAGAAATGAAAACAATATTACCTAAACATTGGTACCCTCATATCATTCTGAAATTAAAAAAAAAGAATTTAAAGATAGCAGAGCTGTAGTGAGTCTGATAAATGTACTATTGGCATTGTTCTTGCATATAAGAAACGACAAAGTGTTTTTACCTCCTTCTCATTTTTTCTTGTCCTGCATTTTCTTCCCTTCAGCTTCTATATTTTCGACCTCAAGTTTCTCATTTTGAGGAGCACAGGACTCTATATTCTATTCCCAAAGATATTGTAAAGCAGAGTCAGTTTCTAAGTGGTTTTATATGCAGTTTCTCAGCAAGAAGACAGACCAAAAGAGGAGCCTTCTCAGCATGGAGGAATCTCACAGTCACGAGAAGTCACTCTTCCCAAGGATTCATAATGGCTTAGACTTACAGATACCTCCCACCCCACAAAAGCTTTCAGCCACAATGGTACCCAAGGAAGATTATCCAATGCCTTACACATCTGAGTTCTTCTTCTCTTGACAAAGGTAAGAAAGAAACAAACATCAAAGACTGAATAATAAATAGATGACCTAGTATTTGATAAATTTTATCCAAAGTATAACTCTTTTATCATCCCCAAAGCATTTTTTCTTGCTCTTTTTCCAATAATTTCAGACAAAGGAAGCAAAGCAGAATCTAGAATTGCTTCATACTTACATGGGAATGATTTTTGGCTTCCCATAATTCCCTTGCAGCCAAAGGACAGCCTTTCTCAATGGACCTGTTCAACTCATGGTTTTCTGATAGCACATGTGCAAAAAAAAAAAAAAAAAGAAAGAAAGAAAAAGAAAAAAATATTATACTTGAAAACCAGCTAACTAACCAACCAACCAAATAACCAGTCAGTCTACCTATAAACCCTTCTGTATATCTTCAGAACAGCATAATTACTTCTGAGCTTAATGTTTGGCAAGCATATGTTTCATTCCACTGATGCCTGTGACACTGAAAATCTTCTAAAGTGAGCTTTGATATTTTAGGTGAGGCCCTTAATTTGAGCATAGGCTTGTACAATTTTTTAGTCATTTAAAAGCAAAAATAATTAGAGAAGAGGTAAAAAGAATAAACACCTATTTCTGGGCCTGTAGAAGGTCATTATTCCTCATTACAGTCCCCTGAGGTCAGTTTTTTCCCAGGTTTTATTATCCTCACCTGAAGAAGCTATAATTCAGGGAGTCCAAATGACATGTTCCCAGTGTCACACCTAGAGAATGGCGGCCCAGGTTTCTCCCCTGACTGCGAGATGCTGCGGCCCTGCCGCCTGCCCCTCTGCTGGCCAGAGTCTGTCCAGTTGCTCCTGTTCACCTGAAAACTGTGTCTCGCTCACCCCTGTGTCCATAAAACAAAGCACAGTATTGAGCTCATATTTGACCTTCAATAAAAATCGCATGAATGAAAAGAGATGTGATTTTTGTTTTTTTCAAATTTAAATGCCTAATCATGGGGTTGAGTTCCTTTGAAGCTCATCTGTTCAGACCTGAAAGCAGCACTATTTGACTTGAGTATTTTTTGTGACACCCAGGAGAGAGTCCATGAATGCATGGACTTATCCCAGAAACATCCTCCGGAGACGGGAGATGCAGGGGTGAGTGGCAGGTGCCACTGGGTCCGGATCTGCTGAGAAGATGAGGCAGTAACATCCTGCGGTACCGTCACTTCCCCCAGCTCTCTCGGGGACATTCATCCAGCTGCATCTTGGAGAATTCTAGAGATATCAAATAGAGAGTACTTTTCAGAAAAGTTTTTTATAAATGTCAAAAATGACTTTATGCCCCACCTTGGAATGATGGGATGAGTAAGTTATAAAGCTGTACCATCCCGAGACAGAGCTAGTGAAAACAGAAAGAAGGCGAAGGGAAAGAGGGTAGGTCATGGGGCTCATCCCAGCTCTCGGGGCTTTCTTGATGGCTTTCAAATTTTGCTTTTGCAGTTTATAACATGAGGAGAGACTTTCCTTTCCCACTTGAGTACCCTCCCATACTTCTACACGTCCTAACATCAGAACTTGGAAGTGCACTCTGTCTGTGTCTTTTACGCACACCCAGACTCCTACTACAATGCACTGCATACACTCAGCATCTCACAGCTACGGCATTTGCTGAGTCTATGCTCGTCAGTTGTGGGTTTGTCTGCTTTGTCTTCACTTCTAATTTGAAGGGTTTGTGGGATTCACAGACTCTTTCATATCTGTCCCTCAAATCCCTGTATAGAGCTTTATGAAGCATATGCACATTCAGTAAATTCCTGTGGACTCAAAACATGGTTTGGCTTGACAATTGGCATTTTTTTCTGTTCTTGAGAAGTCTGATAATTGGAGGATTCAACTTGGAGTCTGTTTTAACTGAGGACTTTGAAGACATGGCAGTAACTTCTCATTACAGAAAAAAAAAAAAAACCCATAAAGAAGAATCCTCTTTTGGCTTTGGCAATTAATCAAGCTCAAACGTCTTTCATGAATAATGAGGATCTGTTCTTTTTTTCTATGAGATCTAGGAAATTAATGGGAATACGAATTCCCTTGATCTGAAAAATGAAGGAGGAGCATTTCTTCATCATAGCCTCTGCTGAGGTTTCATGAGTCACACCTGAAGAAAGATCCTATTATATGCCATAGCCGTTGACTTTGTTGCTGGATCAAATCCCTATACCTTGAAGAACTGTATATTATAACTTCTTCCCTGAGAACTTCTACCCACATGGGCCACTGGGGAAGTTACATTCCTGGGCCCACAAAGTTTTGTATGGACGTGGCAGTACCTTCTTCCCCTCAGGCTTTAGACTGGGTAAATGGCTATAGAAGGTACTGACCTCATGGCTATAAAGGATACTGGGCATCAGGAGTATATTGATTAATCTGTAAATCTGAGACCTTGTCACTTTGGGGATGTATTGTTCTTTAGTCTTCAGTCTGATTCTTCCCTGCTTTCAGTCCCAAGATGGTGCCTTTCACGTCAAGATGTAACACCTTTAGCCTATGATTCCCTGAACTTTTCCAGAAGTTTATCATTTCTTCTTTGAAATATGCTTTATTTTAACATAGTTTTCATCTCGAGGACATATCTATTTATTTTTAAAAAACTTAACCTGAGTTAACAGCATATGTGGTTTGAATATTTGTTTTTCATTTAAATATGTTTATAATGGTCATATTTTTAATTGCATTATACAATAAAAACAATGTTTTAAATCCATTAAAATGAAGACTGATGTGTAAATCAAGATGTTAACCCCAATACTTGGGTTAACAGAAAGGGAAATTTGATGATTTTCAGATTAATCTAATTTACATGTTAGTATCCAAAGCCCAACAATAAAATTAAACTGGTCTATTTTGATACAGAGGGACTGTCATATATTGAAGTATGAATTACATATTCACTCAATCTGAAATTAAAAAGTCAATTGAATATATTAACATCTGTGAGTGTGCACATACATTTCTCTGTTACTCCCTTTAATTTTATCTCATCCTTAAACTATTTTTTCACTGTGTGATTCCTGGGCCAGCATCATCAATGTTGACTGAGAACATTTTAGACAGGCACATTCTCAAGCCACCTCCTCTCTCCCTCTCCCAACAAGACCTGTGGAGTTAGAGATAGGTGCTTTAAGAAGGCATCCATAAGCTTTTGTGTGTTGTGTCTGGAAAGTACTGCTTATAACATTAAGTGAATAGGTTCATCAAACTAATATAGAATAATTTTAGTCAACCACTTTAAAGAGTTAGATTTGGAATGAAAAAAGAAAACAATATTTTTAACATGTACTTATATGGTTCTTTGCGATTTGCAATTATGGCATGGAATGTGGGGTTACTATGCAAGGTTAGACAAACCATATGTAGATCTCAGGCCAGAATTCAAATATTAGGCTTTTAAAATAATAATATACAATGAAATTACATGATTTAATGCATTTTAAAATGTGCATATTCACACAGTTGTGTCACTACTATAATAGTAAGGATTTAGAATAATTCTATTACCCCCCAAATTCCTCTGACACATAGTCACGCTTTCTCCCCAACCCTTGGCAACTACTGATCTACTCTTCATCACTATAGTCTTGTTATTTTGACAAAGATATAAATGAAATTTTACAGTATGTAACATTTTGAACAGACTTCTTTGGGTTTGTCTTATATGGTACTTGCAAAACTTCTTGCGTCTAAGAACAGAATCCCTGCCAGAACCTGGGGTAGGGATAAACTTCCAGGATGACTGGCCTACTCATTGAAAAAGAAGGCGTGTGGGGGCAGAAAATCTGGCAACTTCTGAAAGTATATTATCAACCTTGACACATATAAGAAATATGTGAAATTTATCCGTGTTTGTCAAATCTGAGCGCCCATAAGAAAGCCAGCCATGCTTTCTAAAAGAGCATATTATAGCTCTCTGCGTACTTAGATTTTGGTTCAAAAGTCTGAGGGTGCAGACTACTTACCTGCATTTGTAACCAGCACAAGATTCTGAAGTGGGTGGTGTCAGAATCACCTTTTGAAATTCACTGGTCTAGATAAAGAAATAAACACGCTCATCACCTTTTCTCAGTGTTGCTAAATAGAGTGCTATTCCAAACCTTGAAGGTTAGAAATATTGTAAAGGGCACCAACCTACACGCTGTAATCAGCAAAAGTGAAAGTTGGCAGGAGAGGAACGGGTGGGAGGTAGAGGTGGAGAAAGAATGGAGAAATACTGGCTTGGGAAGATACTGCAGAAACCAATCCAGTTACACGCTAGGGATGAATCACCAACATAATGTACATCTTTCTATAAACCTGATACAAATGTGAGTTAATAGTAAGTATGATACATGGAAGGCGATTATAAATCCTTCCGCTACATGGCGCTATTCAAACACTTATTAAAATAGCGATTGCGTCTCATCATCTGAATTTTATTACAAATTTAGGGAATTGAGGAAGAAGCTAGAGAAAAACTAGAAATTATAAAAGTGGAAAGAATTTCCCTCCATAGGAGAAGATCACAGAAATTTGGATTGTAATTTATTTTTGTAGACAAATAAAAATATTCAATATTTTGCAATCCATAATTGCTCATTGCAACAGTATGGGAAAAAAAGAGAAAGTTAGAAAAAATATAAATATTGTCCACTATTTCGGATTAACTTGTATTTTTCTCTGGTGGCATAATAATTGTGAAAATATAAAAAAAATATACAAGAAATTTAATATTCTTTGCAACATAATTTTAAAGTGGCTGATTATATTATTTGACATAAATACAGCATATTTATGTATTTAATCTCAGCTTTTACATATTAAGGATGCTGTCAATCACGTACCATTTAAAATATTGTTTTAAAGAACATTATCGAATTAATACTACCCCATCTTTGATTATTTCCTTGTCTTAGATACTCATTAGAACCAAGATGCCTAATCAGAGGTCAAAAGTATTTTTAAGGTTCAGAACACGCTATTCTCCAGGGCCATGACATTGCTTTAAAATCAGCTCCTTATTTCTTAATGACCTATAGGACTGCAATTCTCAAAATTCAGGCTATGGGCCAGTACTTGTCCGAGGCCTGTTACAAAACTATGACTTCCCCCTGCAACCCCCCAATTCTCCCCAGCCCTGTCTTTGGAAAAATTGTCTTCCTCAAAATTTAGGGAATGGGTGCCCAGCAGGAGGTGATCAGAGGGCAGTTGAAGTAGCTTCATCTGTATTTACAGCCACCAACTGTTCCCCATGGCTGGCATCAACCACCTGGGGAAATTGTCTTCCACATAACCAGTTCTCGGTTCCACATCATAAAGTTTGGGGACAACTATTTCAGGACCTTGGAGATGTCTTGTCTGAGGCCTCCTCTTCAATTATCTTGCTGTTAGTTATTTATTGCTAGTTAAAAGTATCTTTTATAATTATTAGTTAACTTTAAAAAAGATTATGGTATTAAATAGACAATTCACAAGTGACTTGTATAAAAAAGCAGGTAACAGAAAATAGAGATTTTCTACCTTTGATTTCTACCCAATAATAACCACGTTTGAGTACTTTTGACTTTTGTTTCACAATTAATCAGTTCTCTATAATAATTTTATTTTGCATTTTTCATTTTTTTGAATTTCACACATAATTTATTGACATTTTAATATAGGAAATGAGGATTGATTTCCTTCACCTGGGACACACGCAGCTCCCCAATGCTAGGCCTTCCAGTTGAATCATGGTTGTATTTACACTACTATGACTTCTGGAAGGATATTCACCTTAAATTCACAATACGCCGAAATCACATTTCCTAAATTTTCCATCCAAAAGCCCCCTCCAACCCCCCTGACAGAATTTTAAAATTCCTCACCATGGGGTTAGACACATCAGGAAAATCCATCAGTTCCATTTCCCCCACTAGCAATATATTTCTCTTGGCGTTCTCTTTCTGCTCACTGTCTACTCGGGAACTTTGCCCTCTACACTAGCTGCAGAATTCAAATCCCCCCAACTGTTCTGCCTAAGGCAGCATTTGTTGCCTGGATTTGTATTTGTTATTTGTTAAATTCTGGTGAAGCATATCCTGCAACAGTTTTCTGAGCTAGTAAGCTTTTGTGTAAACTTTCTGAGATCCTGCACGTACAAAAACATTTTTATTTTACCTGGACAGCTAGTTTATAGACTTACTGCTTTTCTAGGCTCGAAATCATTTTCTTTGATCTTGTTGAAAACCTTG
Source organism: Perodicticus potto (assembly GCA_963574655.1). Taxonomy (NCBI): domain Eukaryota; kingdom Metazoa; phylum Chordata; class Mammalia; order Primates; family Lorisidae; genus Perodicticus; species Perodicticus potto. Next base: position 24,574 of record CAUYRH010166534.1, on the reverse strand, counting down.
CATCATTTTCTTCTAGATTTCATTTTTGCTTTTGAGATATCTTATAGCATCCGATGCTTCTGCCCTTCCTGTCTGGTCTCTCTCTCCCACCCCTCACTGTAAACCACAGGATTCTTTTCATGGCTTGGAAATAAATTTTGAGATAATTTTTCTCACCAGGTAGACCATCGAGGTTGGATACCTGTGATTTTCCTTTAGAATATCACACTTATAAATATATTTATGTTTTCCTTTAAATGCTGCATATTTTGATACTTGATCTACTTAAAAAATGCTTTTCTTTTAGAAGATTCTTGGTACCCCTTATGACCTATTACAGCTCAACTGAAGGAAAAAAACAAAAACAGTACAATTTCAAACAAGGTGAGAAGAGAAGGCAATAAAATGGTAGTGACCTTTCGTCTAAATTGACTGGTTGATTGAGCCAAAGATTGTTTTGTCAGTCAGTAAAATAGTGAGGCCAACACTTTAGGGCAATGTGACATATAGGTTAAACACGACTTCACGGGAAGTGAGCAGCAATGAATATCTTTCACTAACTGTTGACGAGAGGCAGGATTGGGCAAGAGAGCCAAGAAGAAACAAATGATAGTGTCAAGGAAGATCAAATTCTGACACTTGCCAAAATGCTTCTTGTAATCCTACAAATCCTACATTTAATGGCTTATCTAATCCTAACCTTCATGTAATTCTAACTCTCATTTTGACAGCCACTACCATGATGTACCTGGGTTTCTATTATTACAGGATTTCTGTTAGTGACTAAAATGCTAAACATTACCACTGCTGTAATTTTGACTTGAAAATAAAGTGGATTTCTTTTTTATCAAATGTATTAATTTATACTCATTCCTATTTACTTTCTAAACCTCTACTTATGATAGCACACGAGTTTACCTTATGTTTTCACAGAAATTCTAGAATATTTCATTGGCTGTGTCAGCACTTTATTGGTTTTCTATAACTATGCCAGCACTTTGTGGTCTCAACATAATATTAAAGCAAATAGAAAAGTAGAACTCTGGAGCTATGGCAGGAGTTCTGTGGGTTTCAAAGTTCAGATTAGAGGCTTATTAAATAAATCAGGTTTTTTTTTTTTTTGCAAATTTAAGTGTAGACTAAGCTTCATTTTCAGATGTGTCCCTTTAGCAGGACCTTTGTGTCTATAATTAAAATTTTCTTCAATTTGGGGACTAGCAATTATTAAATTTAATATGATCCCTACTGAACATAGGTATTCATTCCAATACCTGAATACCTTGAAAAAGCAAGTGAAGCTATTTGTTTTCTAAATGATTTTCAAAAAGAAACATATCCCATGATACAAGGTCAATAGAGTTAGTTATTAGGGTGTCAGAGCGCACCCTCAGTTCTCATATGATGTATGAAGTCAAACAATTAAGTTTGTGAACTCCTTCTGGAAAAAGTGCTACATACTCATTGCTGGATATCGTGAGGTCACCTTTGAGGTACTCCCTTTGGGAAGCTATGCTTATTTTTCTGAATGAAGACTTTTTTAATATTTTTTTTTTTGAGTAAGCACTTTTTTTTCCTGGCATAGCAATTGCTGATTCCCCTTTCTGATTTTTTGGAGGGGTTTATTTTGTTGTATTGTTGTTATTGATATGTATTTTTTATTCTGCATTCAGTTTGGGTCCTGAGTTGGTATCTGAATGTTGAACCCCAGAATAACTTATCTACAAGGCTCTCTTACCTGCTTTTCAATGTTCTTTTACTTTTTTATAATTTCAGGTTAGTGTGAAGATATAAACAACCAGGTCACAATATTTGAATCTGTTAGGTACAGTCCCTCTTGTAGTTGTGTCCCACACCCAAAGGTGTGACATATACCCCCACATTGCGCCCATTAAGTTGAAGCACTCCAACACCCCCTCCCTATTCTGTCATGTCCCCTTCCCCAAAGTTGAACTCACATGAGTTTTTCTCCTATGTGGGCATGAATTAGATTGTCTATTGGCTTCATATTAGTATTGAGTACACTGGATATTTGCTTTACCATTCTTGTGATACTTTACTAAGAAGAATGTGTTTCACCTTCATCCAAGTTAATGTGAAAGATTTAAAGTCACCATCTTTTTTATGGCTGAATAGTATTCTATAGTATACGTATAGCACAGGCTGCTAATTCATTCCTGATTTGATGGGCATTTAGGTTGTTTTATATTTTGGCAATTGTAAATTGACCTGAGATAAACAATCTAGTTCAAATGTCTTTATAATAAAATGATTTTTTTTCCTTCGGGGTAGATGCCTAGTAGTGGGATTGCAGGGTCAAATGGGAAACAGAATTTGAGTTCCTTGAAGATTTTCTATACTTCTTTCCAAAGAAGATGTGTTAATTTGCAGCCTCACCAACAGTGTGAAAGTGTTCCGCTCTCCTCATGTCTGCACCAGCATCTGCAGCTTTGCAGCTTTGGGACTTGGTGAAGTGGGCTAATCTCACTGGGGTCAGGTGATATCTCTGGGTGGTTTAGATTTGCATTTCTCTGACTTTCAAATGACTCCCTTGACTTCTTCTCCCTTCAGAACCACAATCCTGAAAAGGCATTCCACACTGTCACATTCCCAATTTCCCAGGCCCTCTTCAATTTATAACAACTGTGTCAACCTTCAACACTTTCCTGGCAACTATTTTATGTCAGATCATCACTGAATTTCCAATTCATCAAATTCATTAGATAGTTTACAGATCTCATCCTGCTTTCTTTTTTTTTTTTAAGACATGTGACAACAGCTTTTGAAACTTTCATGATCTTTATATACTTGATTTCTTGTCCTTAGCCCTGTTTGTAAGCCTGGGCTAAGTTCATCTGATGTTAGCAACAACCTCAAAATCTCAGTGGCTTCTCACAACAAAAATTGATTCATATTATAATTTTTGCTACATTTCATTGATTTTTAAATGCATGTGTTTTCACAGTTTAACATTTTTGAAATTGCATGCATTGGACAACTGGGTGTGGGCCATATTATATATTTTCTTTTTTGTAAAAGTTTTATTGTGTCTATTTAGCACATATCTACATATGCGATACACACACATATGGTAAAATAGTTACTATATTGACACAAATTCACATATGTATCATTTTACATAGTTACGCTTTTCTATGACAAGAAAAGTGAAATATACACGTTTAGCAGAAATCCCAAAAGCAGTAAAATTTTATCAATTATGAAATATTAGCGCATTATGGATCAGAGTATCATAAAAATATTGCAAATTCAATAGTTACTAAACATTGCAAATTAAATAGTTACTAAACATTAAAATATAGAAATATATTTCTATAATCATAAATTATGTCTCAATGATAATGTAAAAAGACAACTTTTTCTTTAAAATTACTATTTCCCAGATTCTTGAGTAACTTTATTCTTTGCTATAATGAGATTCTAGATCTATTTTTAGCTTTTTAGATAAAAAACACCAAGAGCCTTATATACAAGTTAAGTAGATAGAATGGAGGAAATTTTGTTATAGAAATTCCTTGATTATTTTGGTATAAACTCAAAATAATTATCTAACAACAAAATTATTTTAAATGATTTAATTAATTGACAGCTCAATGAAATTATTATTCAACTTTACTGGAAGTAAGGAATTCACAAAGTAATCCATCATCTACCTATTCAGTCCTTTGCTGTTTCAATTTTTGAGAATTGTGCTTGCAATGGAGTAAATGTTGTGTTTTCCTAATTTTTCTGTACCCACATGATATTCTAGAATTAAAGCAATTCTTTGTAAATTTTTACTTTTTTTTGCCTTGTACTTTGAGGATAATATCTCACAGAATTTATATGTTGAAATGTTAACTCCCATCCTGATGGTATCAGGCAGTGGAGACTTAGGGATTAGGTGATTAGGTCATAAAGGTGGAGCCCTTCTGAGTAGGATTAGTGCCTTTATGAAAGGGACTCCAGAGAGCTCTTTGCCTCTTTCCACTAAGTGAGGAGACAGAAGACTGGAAGACGGCCCTTACTAGAACTTGTCTATGTTGGCATGTTGATCTCAGATTTTCATCCTCCAGAACTGTGAGAAATAAATTCCCGTTTGGTTCTAAGCCACTTGGTCTATAGTACTTTGTTACAGCAAAAACTGACTAAGACAATGCCACAATTTGCTAAGACTCACCAAATGACTATTAAGTAGTCCTGTTACCTTAGACAACATTAGACAAAATAGGCAATTCCTCTGTTACCCCCCCCAAATTGGAAACTATACATTTAAAGATATTTTTTAACCAATAGTTTTGAACAAAGACATATATGAGCAAAATTTCAGTTCTCTAGGGTATCTCATAATGTCCCCCCAAAGTATGACATATAGGTAAAAAATATTATAAGAATTATCATAGGTTGGAAATTTTATTTAATGGTGCCTCACTGTTAAGTTTATACTTGTGAACAAAATCACAGAAATAAAAGGGCTTATCTGTATCTTAGAAGGTGGAATCTATCCTGCTGAAAGATACCGTATGTTGTAGATTGTACCTTAGAAACATGATTTCCTGTATGCTTAGATAGGGACATTCTTTGTTTAAAGAAAAAAAAAATAAGAGAAAACCAAAGAGAAAGTATAGACTGGGTATATTCAGAATAAATTCTAACATTTACTTTGGCTTCACCTTCTGGAATTCTGAATGGCCTAATGTCAGCTCCAATCATATTCTAGATACCTCTGAACTTTTCATTCTTCCTGACTGGGTTGGCACCAGCCATATGACAATGTCAATTAATACAGAAAAGAAATGCTATTGGGATTTATTATCTGAACATTCACTTTCAAATAAATATATACAAATAGTCTAGAGGTTAATTGGACTGTTCATGCTTGTAGGTATTAAAATGCTTATCTGCTAATTGAAGTATTCATAAACATAACAGAAATATGCCACAGTAATTAGTGATCATGAAAGCTCTAGATTTTTAGATCAAAACTATTGAGAATTGATAAGCATTAAAATGAAAAGAGACCCACATTGACAATTAATCCACATATTATAAGTGTGAATGCTATCTAGATCAATGTTTCTCAAACTGTAATGTGGATTCAAATCACACTCAAATCAGTTTTTTAAAAAAATCATATTCACTAGGTCTGGGTTGGGGGCTAATATTCCTTTTTTATTAGAAGATATTCAGAGATTTCCAAAGGTATGACCCTAAAGTGCAGCCTTTCTTCTAGAAAATATTTAAATTGTAACTTTACTTAAAAAATATTTTTTTGCTAAATGACGTCCTTCTGTTTGCCAAAGGATTAACAATATAATTTAATATGCTATTCCTGTATTGATACCACATACATTTAAACATGTAGAAAGAATAAAAAAATCATTTTTTAAAGATTGATAAAATGTTGTATTGATGATAAAACCCATCATGATTAAAACTTTATATTTTTACTGAGATATCTTCGGAAATCATGCAAGGAACAACTTTATGAATCTTGTGGGAAAATATATTTGTAGTTGAAACTCAGTAAAGAAAACTGATTACAATTGTAAGTGACAGTGAAGCACACAAGATGAAGACTGGGAGTGATTTAATAATTATGTGCATTGTGATTTTTGTTCTCACCCTTTCGTTTTATGTTTAGGGCATAATTATGGCACAAAGCAGAATAACAGAATTATTGCCCATAATCAGAGAACTAGTGAACCAATTAAATCATTATTCTTTAGCCAAGGACAAAGCAAAGAGAATTGTGGAACTTTTTTGTCATGTGCTTATATAAGATGCTCCAAACAAGATGGAAGACCATTTATCACATTGCTAAATGGTGCTTTAAAAAACATTAATATTGCACTTGACAGCTAATACTAGTATAGCAGGATATGTGATTGCAGATATTTAAGCCACTTGCTGGAATTTGCTACCAAAGTAACCAAACTCATGAATGTATTTCTTCCATCATATCTGCTTCCTGCCATTCTACTTCAGAGAAGATGCTGAGCTTGGTGTGAATGCAATAAAATCTGAGGTATAGGTGGTTTATAAACAATTTATCTTGAAAGTCAATAATGCTCTCCATTACCATGCAATGTTTAAAGACAAATTGTTGCAAGTAATCTAATGAAGCCTCAAGTATATGAAAATATATCAATCCTATCTTTTATTTTCTGTATTCTGATACTTTCATAATCTGGATCTTGTTGACTTTTGAAGGATGCTCACCAGGGTCAGCCAGTTTCTAGGGATAGTAAACAAATTACCAGTGACTGTGTGTGTTTCAAATGCAAACCACCCAGTTCCTAATATCCAGCCCCAAACACCTTCCTTGGGCTTTCACGCTCTGGGTCTCTATCTATCTGCTCAGATAACCCCATGGCCAGACACGAAACAACTACGGGTTGCTATGCTCCACAGCCCATTGAATTTATTCAATCCAGTCAATCTTAAACTTTCTGCGTGTGTCTCCCACAGACCACAATAAAGTCTGTTTTCCATATTTTCCCCATCCCTTTGCCTCCTGACTGAACCCACTGCTTCTGTGTGCCCCTACCCCTCCTTGTAACATGACCTGCTCCCCACTCTTGGGATCTGTGGGCATAACAATCTATCTCTCCAATTGCAGTTGTCTCCTGACCTGTTGTCTTTACCACACCTAGATAATAACACTTACAGTTTAAAACAGTGAAGAGTTTAAGATTAATTTAATATAAAAGTGAGGATAAAAATCTTAAATCCATCTTTGACAATATTCAGAAGACATCAATTTAAGTTTCAGTTTGTAATGTCATTTCAGTGAAAAGGCGTCAGGGACACTGACTACATGTTTAAGTCAGGAGTTGAAGAGAAAATGCCTTTGGGTTCTGTTAGAGAGGAAGAGAAACTTAACAACTTGGTATCAGTGCACAATCTTCACTTGATCACTGTATCAGAGCTAGCAGACACCTTGCTTCTCACTAACATGGATTGGCAATGAACATTTACTTAATTTTGTAAATTCAAAAAGCAATACTGTTTATGTTTTTTGGAGCAGATTTTCCTATATTTCATTAGGTTAATTTAAAACTAATACAAACATGTTAAGGATGAATAAATGAGCTAAAAGTTATTATAAATGAGCTAAACCATTATTGTTAAGAAGGATATTTATATTCAAATAAAATATGGTTGACAGGACATCAGCATGATGGTAGAATAAGAGTCTAATCTTCTAATTTCTAAATCCCCACAGAAACATAAGATTTGACAATAATCCATAAACAGAAATTTATCTCTGGGAACCTAGGAGTTCAGTGGAGAGATTCCAGAAAAATGTAAGAATAGGTACATTGAACAGTTTCCCTCTATCCAGAGACACAGAGACCAATGAGGCAGAATAGAAAAGAGAATGCCCCCCAATAAGCCTATATACACAAAGTCAACAAATCTTCAACCAAACTGCCAAGAGTATACAACAGGGGAAAGAATAGATAACAAAATGTGTTGGGACAACTGATATACACAGGCAAATGATGAAATTAGATCCTTGTCTTATATCATATACAAAAATCAATTCAAAAAGGATTAAAGACATTAAGAACAACTTCCAGAGAACATTATGCTAAGTGAAATAAACTGGACCCAGTAAGACCAAGACTGTATGATCTCACTCATATGTGAAATCTAAAAGAGTCAAACTCATAGAAGCAGACAGTAAAATAGTGGCTACAAAGGGCGAGGGCAGGAGTTATTGGTTGAGGGGCACAGTTTTAGTCATGTAAGATGAATTAGTTCTGGAGATCTAATGTTTAGCATGGTAACTATAGATAACAATATTATCCTATACATTTGAATTTTGCTGAGTTTGAGCTCCTAAGTCTTTTTAACCTCCCTTCCAAACCTCCCCGGTAAGTATATGAGGTAATGGATATGTTAATTAACTTTAACATGAAAATCCTAACGACTTTCGTATTATCTAGTTCCTCTCAGTTTCATTATTCTTATTACTATAAAATTGTTTCAGTTTCCTTATTCTTATTACTATAAAATTGTTCTTACTTATCTGTTTAGATCATCCCCCTATTGTGAGTCTTCTGAAAGATCTCATTGCCTTATCATATAAATAGGATAACTATTGTGTATAAGGAATTGTGAATTCTGTTAATTCACTAATTATAACAGAACCATAGAAAATGTCTCTGGCAAACCAGGAAGAATGGACATCATATATGTAAATGTCAAAGTTTTGTAAATATGGCTTAGCTTTCAAGACTCATCTCGTGTGAAACTTTGCCATTCATCACGTCATGTCCACCCGTGAATCATTTTTAACAAAGAAGTTTTGAAAACCTACACTCTGCTATCAATAATTACCATTTTAGATAAAAATCACTGTAATTGTGGAATTTTATCTTAGCATTGAGGGACTCTAAGAAGTAAAAGGTATTATGTCAGATGGTGGAAAGGACTTTGAGAAACAATAAAGGAAGCTAGTGAGAGAGTACCAGGGAGAAGGCTGAAATTTTAAACACGATGGCCAGAAAAGTTCTCCTTTAGAAGATGGATTATTAGGGAAAAATATTAGAAGTGGAGGGAAGAACAAGTGTCACAGCTGAGCTCTGCTTTGTGTATTGAAGAGGAAAGCTGTGCTGCGTCGAGGGCAGAGAAGCTGGTCGGTGGGCACGTGGGAGATGAGGTCTCAGGACCTAAAGTAAGGTTTCTAGTTTTTATTTTAACATGGGATTTCATTGCAGGGTTTAGAGCAGAGGAGGGACACAACCGAAGTTATATTTTAACAGGATCTCTCTTACTTGCATATTGGTAATATTCTGCTAGAAAGCAGAAGTGAGTGGAAGCAGGAAGACCAGTAGGCAGACTATTTGCAATTAGTTGCTGTGATGACAACAGAAACAATGACACATTTCCAAGGTAGAATTTACCAGTTTTGCTGAATGATTGGATGTGATGTATAAATGTAAGTGAGTTGTGGAGGATGATTCCAAGGTTTAGGCTGAATGACAGGAAAGATAGGACAGTCTTTCATTGAAATAAAATAAACTGCAAGAGAAATCAGTCTGTGGGGACAAGATCAGGAGGTCAAATTTGGGCTTTTTATATTTGAGATGCTCATCAGGCATCCAAGTAGAGATGTTGATAAGGCAGTTGAATATGAGTTTAGGGGGAAATCTGGACCAGAGTTCTGTACCTGTATCTGTCAGCAATATAGATAAGTATTTAAAACTGTGAAAGTGGATAACATTACTAAAGAATGAATGCCAGCAGAAGAGAGCAGAGGTCCAAAGACAGAATTCTGGGCACTCTGCATCAAAATACCTGTGGCACCCTAACTATACCATGACTTCTATTTTCTACCATCATGTACTTTTTCTTTCTTCCTAGGAAATTTTCTTGATTGTTTATCTTCTGAAGTCTTACTCACCCTCTTGGAACTTTCCAAAACCTTCTAGCTTATCTTAGTACACGTCTCTGCACTTTCCTTGTTATAGAAACTTGGAATTGATTCCTTGTTTGTTAATTCCACATATGACTCTTGAGAACTGGGACCATGGTGCATTCCCAGGACTTAACGCAGGGAAGACATTCAATTACTATTTATGGAACAAATGAATGTACACATTAGCTCATGCAATGCATCTGCTTATCATACAGTCATAATGAAGAACCAGAACAGAGGTTTTGAATATATATTCAGCATGTTGTTTCTATGCTATTAACTATTTGAAAGAATATTATCTCATGTGACTGTAGAATGAGCCCTATATTTAGAATGAGGAAATTTTAGCAGCAATTTTCCCTCGATTTACCATTTCATCAACCATCTGCAAGTAGTTTAATATTTTTAGGCCTTGGATTTCTTTTTCTATAAGACAGAATTCATAATTTTTATTGCCATACTAGATTATACACATGAAAACACTTTATAAACTGTAAAACACTATAAAATGTAAGATACTGTCATTGTCTGCCTGCAAAGACACACATTATAAACCCGCCTTTGCCCTAGGTGTTGGGGATTAAGATAAGGTGTGTTTGGGAGAAGAGTGTGCTGTGTTCCAACATGCCACTTATAGCTGAGGCAGCATATGGCCATTGAATTTCTATTATGATAAATCTCCTTTCATTTCACAAACTGTAATGCTCTACCTGTATGCTATTACATTTTATATGTTGTCAGTTACAGCCTCCAGAGCAAAGTATCACAATGATGTCAGATGTAGATTAAAAGAAGGTGGTTTTGGCTCTGTATAAAAGAGGTCGTGGTGTTCATGAGTTGGACCCTTGGGCTGAAACATGTTTTCCTCCCTTGTGGCTTTCCTCCGCATTGAGGGGTTTAGGCTGGCTTTGGCCCTGGATCTTCTGTTAGCTCTTTCAGTATTTCACCTTATTCTTTCAGAAATAAAACAATTATAAAGTATTTAGTTAAAAATGCCTTATTCATATGAACAGCAAATTACTTGTAGGTTACTTAGAGCACTTTGTGGAGCTGGTATGAATTGGGGGACTGGCTTCTCTTTCATAGTTGACATACACTAAATCTTGTCCTCAATTTTTCTCTTTTTGTCTGGTCTGCATACACTCAGAGTGGACACCTGCATTCAGCAATGAGAGCTCCCATGACTTCCTGCTCTTTTTAAGGCTTGAATGCCTTGAATTCAGTTTAGCTGGGATTCTTTTCATCTACTCTCTTTGTTAGTCCCATTGAGAAATACAATTTTATTTTTTTGTCCAAGTTTTTGCAGCTGTTATGTGAGGGAAGATCTTTCTTAATCTTCTGTATGCTACCTGGATGTAGAAAGTCTCTGTTTATACTTCTTTCTTCACAGTCTACCTGCAAATTGATTTAGGAATTTTTCAAATTTTCTGAACTTTCTAATTTAAAGGTTGTGACTATTCTCTATTTTGCTGTATTTTCTGGCATAATTGTATTCCCTGATGGAGAGAATTCAGAATTTTAGAGACTGGGATATAAACAGCATCTGGTCCAATCAGTGATGCTTGTCTGTGGCTCTCTCAACATCGTGGAGGCTGTCAGGCGTGATTCTTATTTGGGGGACTTGAGTGCCATATATTCCACGACAATGGCTTGGCTTCAAATCCAGGTTAACCAGCTTTCATTGGCATGCTACTATTTCTAAAGGGTACAAATCTGGATTAGGCATTTCAAATTGACCATCGCTTTTCGAAATAATTACTTAAATACATGTTCTATTGATAGCTTATTTCTGTTACATAATAGTAAGGAAAATTATGTGAATGTTAATAGAGCTAAATAAATCTTTCCAAAATATACTATATGATTTATTAAAAATAACCTTTTAATTCCCATATTTCCTATTCTAGAACCATTAGCGGTGGCATATTAAGCCATTTTGCAAGTAAAAAATTCTGGAAAGTCAATTTATTTCCCACTTTCTACATTGGCTTTATTAACCTAGGAAAAGTATCTTTCAGTATTCTATTTTATTCTTTCAAAAATAAAATAATGTATCAAGAATTTAGTTAAAAATTGCCTTATTCATGTAAAAGGTAACTTACGTATATCTGTTTCATCCTCTGAATTTTCTAAAGGCATCCTATTTGTATTCCATGATTGTTAAATTAAAACTAATATTTAAATCCAACTGTTAACATTTCAATGGACTATTAGCATACATCTTGCCTCCGGTAATATATAGTAAAGCTAATGACTATTTCCTTCTAAAAGTTTCATAATCCCAAAGGTCCCTATTTATGTTCTCTGTCTTTAATGCTGTTTGTAATAAAATAATACTTTCCTTGTTGTTTATTTTCCTCATATTTGCTTTATTTCTGAAATAAAACATAGGTCATAAGAGCACGTGGCTTTTCTCTCTCTTTCCTGTAATGTGTACTTGGTTTTAATATATGCAATAATAATGTAGCTTACATTTGATAATGTAATAATAATTATTGTTCCCAGACAGTGTTTTCAGTGATATACATATAGTAACTCATTTAGCCCTTAACACTTAGCTAATTTTAGTATCCTCAATAGCAAATGAGGAAACTAAGGGGCAGAGAGGTACAAATTTCATGAATAGTAAATGAAAAAGCTGAGATTTGGTCCCAGGCAGGCCAGCCCTTGGGTCATTGATAACAGGACACTCATACAACTTATTACCCAAACGGGGATACATTTGGGAATGAAGGATGGCAGCATGCTTCTACCTGTGACTACACTGAGATTATACTGCCTATAAGGGAAACAAGACACATATTCATTCATTCATTCATTTAGATAGATATAGAGGGTACAAGTGTTTTTTGTTACTTGGATGCATTTGATAGTACTGAAGTCCAGGTTTTTAGTGAACTTGTCATCCAAAGTAGGTAATTTTTGATTGCTCACCTCTCTCTTAACCTCCCCCTTTCTTAGTTTCCAGTGCCCATTATACACCTTTGTATGATCATGTATACCCATTGTTTCATTTCCCCTGTATGTGAGAACTTGAGGTATTTATTTTCCATTTCTGAGATACATTGCTTAGTAGAAAGATCCCTAGATTCATGCAAGTTATAACAAAAGATATTATTTCATTCTGTTCTAATGGCTGAGTAGTATTCCATCCCTCACACCAACACACACACACACACCCACTCACTCCCCCCCCACACCACACATTTTCTTTATCCACTCATCAGTTTATGGGCACATAGGGTGATTCCGTATTTTTGCAGTTGTGAATTGCGCTGCAGTAAACATTCAGGTGCAGATGTCTTTCCGATATACTGACTGCTTTTATTTTGTTTAGATACTCAGTATTGGAGTTGCTAGATTGAATAGCGGGTCTACTTTTAGTTTTTTGTGGAATTCCCATACTATTTTCCATAGAGTTTGCACTAATTTACCTTCCCAGAAACTGTACATAAGTGTTTCCTTTTCACTGTGTCCACACTAGCATCTATTATTTTTTCGACTTCTTAAAAATGGGCATCCAGAAAGGGATAAGGAGTTATCAGTGGGATTTTAATTTGCATTTCTCAGATGATTTGTGACGCTGAGCATTTACAAAATATTTTCTAGCCATTTGTCTATTTCCTTTAAAAAAATTGTTCATGTCTTAGGCCCACTTTTTAACAAGGTTGCTTGCAGATTTGTTTGAATTCCTTGTAGATTCTGGATATTAGTTCTTTGTCAGATGTATAGTTTGTGAGTGTTTCTCCCATTATATAGATTGCCTACTTACTCTGTTCTTTATTTGCTTCACTGTGCAGAAATGTTTTAGTCTATTTACATCTCTTTTATTTATTTTTGATATTGCTGTATTTACTTTTAGGGCCTTAGTCATAAATTCTTTGCTTTCAGCCAATGGCCAGGTAATTTTTTTTCTAGGCTTTCTTCTAGAATTTTTATAGTTTCAGATATTACATTTAAGTCCATCTTGAGATCATCTTTGCGTATGGTGGGAGATAGGTATCCGATGTCATTTCTATGCACATTGCTATCCAGTCTTCCCATTCCCATTTATTGAGCAGGGTATCCTACCCTCAGTCTACATTATTATTCTCTTTTTTAAAGATCAGTTGGCTGTAGGTATATGGTTTTAATTTGGGCTTATCTATTCTCTTCCACTGATCTGCGTGTCTACATTTATACAAGTACCATGCTGTTTTGGTTGTTATAGCCATATACTGTAATTTGAAGTTGGGTCATGTGATGCCTTCAGATTTGTTTGTTTGTTTAGGAAGGATGCTTTGGCTATTTGGGGTCTTTTTGATTCTATATAAAATTTAGGAATGTTTTTCTAATTCTGTGAAAAATGACATTGGTATTTTGATGGGAATTGCATTGAATTTGTAAATCACTTTTAGAACCCCAAGAAAATACTAGTCAACTAGTATTTTCATCACAGCAGCACATCAAAAAGATAATTCACCACAATAAAGTGGGTTTCATCCCAGGGGTTCAAGAACAGTTCAATAAGCATGAGGCAATAAAGGTGATATACCACTTAAACACAATTAAAATACAAAACCACACTATCTCAATATATGCAGAAAAAGTACTAAATGAAATCTAGCATCAATTCATGATAAATAAAACCCTCAACCAACTAGGCATAGAGGGAACATAACTCCAAATAATAAAATCCATATATAACAAATCCATAGCCAACATCATCTAAATGGGGTGGAGTTGAAAGCATCCACCCTAAGAAATCAAACAAGAAAAGGATGCCCACTATCACCACATGCATTTGACATTGCACCCCAAATCCTAGCCAAATTGGAAAAGAGGAGGTAAACCATCTTTGTTTGCCAATGACAGGACCTTTTGTCTAGAAAACTCTAAATATTTCAAAGACTCTAAGAATTGATGAATAAATTCAGCAACGTCTCAGCACACTGAATGAATGTGCATAAATCAGCAGCATTTCTATACACTAAGAACAGTCAAACTAAAAGTCAAATCAAGAACACAATAGCATTTACAATAGCTGCAAAAAGCAAATAAATAAAATGTTAATATCTAGTAATATACTTTTTTTTTTAATTGTTGGGGAATCATTGATGGTACAAAGTACCAGGTTACACTGCTTGCATTTGTAACTGCTGACCTTAGATAAAGTCCCTTACCTATTAATATACTTAATCAAGGAGTTGAAAGGTCTCTGTAAGGAAAATTATAAAACACTAATGAAAGAAATCATAGAAGACCCAGCAAATGCAAAAACACCACAATGCTCATGGATTGGAAGAGTCAATATTGTCAAAACAATTCTTCCAAAATGCTTTATGTTTATGATCTACCTTATTTCTTCATTTGGATGTGATGTTTGGCTATAGAAAAAGAGCAAAAGAATGTAGGGTAGGTATTTGGAAAATACATTGCAAAGTGTGAAACATTTTCTCTTAGTTTTGAATTTTCAATGAAGTTTTAAAATAAACAAAATAAACAAAATCACATGAATGATAAATAAATTATCAAAATATTATTAACAATTAACAAGGTAGGCCACAAAAGTTACAAAGAGAAAAACTAATTTGCTTTTAAAACTTAAGTTTTGGGTCATGTATTGATAGTTTTCCTCATCAATTAACTCTATAGATTTGATGGGAGATATGGCCTAACTACCAACTGCATGTTGTTTTGAACACAGGTAGACATATACATAATTCTGCCTCTGTGGCTTTATGTGTTAATGGGAATATAGCTTCCTAGCTCATATGATGTGTTGAAGTGCAATGAGGAAGAATTCGAGGTATGGTCTTAGGTTAAACATCAGGATGGTAAAAGAGGTAAAAGGGTTTAGTATCTCTCACATGGACATGTGTTCACCTGAGTCTTTCACCTAAACAGTGGATGTCACGCACTGGCCATGCACAGTAAATTCTAAGAAGTATGCTCATTTAAAAAAAAATGCAACAACAAAACACTTCTTACTTGAGACTGAAGATTTACTTGGGGAAAACCCAAGTTAGCAGATCACTCGAAAACTTCTTTAACTGCTGTGACAATCTTTCTTAAGAAGAAACCACAAAGTAATGAGAGGTTGGCATAGAAACTGGTGCAGGAAATGGGGAGGCAGGTTCTGCATGATGCATACCCCGCCCACTCCTGGCAGCTGAACGCGGGCCTTGGAGCTCTGAATGACAGTACATCTTGATTTACAGTGCATCTGAAACCTCACCTGCTGACACCGTGCATTCCAAGTATGACAGGGACTCTTACGGGAACTATGGATATGGCCTTACCTGTGCTATGATACAAGTGGCAGGAGCCACCCAAGATGTAGAAGAAGTTAGGATTCTCACCACGGTGGTGACTGAGGGTCAAGCTGGGGCCATGGACGCATCTTTGGCTACTCTCTGTACAGATCATCTCCAAGACTGTCAGTCGTCTTGTTGCTGACTTTTGACTTTCAGTTATTTTATGGCTTTTAGTAGCATCCTGTAATACATTTCAAGAAACCTGTGTTGATTTTCCTTCCATTTCTTCTCATTCGTTATAGACAGTCATTGACAACATACCATTACAGTTTATTCTTTACCTCTGAGGCAGTTTCCAACATTTTGATCCAGTCTTATTTAAGCATTTGCTTGCATGTTGTCAGACTATGGCATTGCAACCTCTCTATTGTGGTTTATGTAGTATAGTTCCTAAATAATTGCATCTGAATTTACCTTTCAGGAGATTTTTTTTTTCTATTTGTATTCATCAGAAACTTTATGATCCACTTTACCATTTATAAACCACGCCACATTTAAGAGTTGTAATGGTCTAAAAGAAATGACCTATTTAGTTAAGCACAGAAGCAAACAAGGTTTTATTACTGTGTTTATTAATGTTGATCACCTGATTCATCAATGTTTACTGACAAATGTGTTAGGCGGCAGGTATGTATGTTTGTAGAGGCCTTCTCAATAATTTAGAAAGTCTATTTTTACCTTTTCTCGTGGCTCACATACAGTGTTCACTTTTGAAATACAGCTGTACTTTCAGGAGTTTAGGATAGGAAACTATTGGGCATATAAAGCCAGATTTTGGAAAATAACAAAAAATAAAATACGAAATTCCGCATATGAATGAAGAAAACTGACTTACTTAAAGTAAAGTTCAGGAGTTTTCTTAAGGTTTTCAAAAATATTAGCTTTAAATAAGTAATAAATTTCACAGCAGAAATTTACTTGGTAATCAAAAGCTTGTATGTCAGATGCCAAATATTGGGCTTTTTTTATTTTCCATTTTTACCATTTGGTTCACCGTTTTATTATCTCTTTAGATACAGTCTCTGTTGTAAATTTGAAGAATAAAAAGGCACAAAGTCTAAATGTGTAGTCAGCAAGATCCTGAAAACCCTCTTTTAACTGGAAGTTCTTTAAGGTGAGAGATTTCATCTTATTTCTTGTTCATCTCTGTATCTCCAGCCCTAGGCCATTGACCAGCATGTATGAACTCAATATGTTTTTGTGGAACAAATTTATGTATGTATACTTTTTTTATCATAATGATGAAAATTTGTATTGCCTTTACTTTTTAGTATAAAATACTTCTACAAAAGATATCCCATTCTATCTTGATAATCAGCTAACGAAGTGGGTGAGATTGGCCTTAATACTTCATTTTCAAGATGAGAAAACTGCATCTCAGTGAATTCATTTCACATAGGGATGGCTGAAGTCTCAACACAAGTTTCCAATTTCTAAGTTCTTGCTTATTTCACTATATAATTAATTATCATATAATTCTAGGACATTGTTTTAATAGGCTTTAAAAATATTAAAATGAGGGGGTCACAGTGTATGGCACAACTCTTGGGAGTGGGACACAATTATAAGAGGGACTTTATCTAACAAATGCAATCAGTGTAACCTAATTCTTTGTACCCTCAATGAATCGAAAGCAATTAAAAAAAAATAAAATGGGTGGTGGCTGTGGCTCGGTGAGTAGGGCACCAGCCCCGTATACTGAGGGTGGCGGGTTTGAACCTGGCCCTGGCCAAACTGCAATAAAAAATACCCAGGCGTTGTGGTGGGCGCCTGTAGTCCCAGTTAAAAGGCTGAGGCAAGAGAATCACCTAAGCCTGAGAGTTTGAGGTTGTTGTGAGCTGTGATGCTGTGGCACTCTGTCTCTAAAAAAAAAAATAAAATAAAATGGAAAATGGAAAAAAAGTATCAAAATGCTAACTTTTATGTTTTAATTTTACAAAGAATTGCACATTTATCTTTAGTCCTCTGCACTAAGTCCAATAGTCATTGAATGAATATAAAAGAGTGAATAATTGAATGAATTAAAATTGAAAAATATAATAAGACTCATATAATAAGATTTATATAAAATATATTTTTACATTTATAAGCTGAATATTTTGTGAATGCCAGTGCCAATATATCCTTTTTATAGTTATAAAAGAGTATTCAAGTCAACAACTGGTGCTAGGAATACTGAATATCTATCTGCAAAAGAATGAAGTTGGATCCCATATTCTTGTCATACACAAATATTAACTTTTAATAGTTATCCTAAATTTTAATATAGAAGCTAAAACTATAAAATTCTTAGAAGAAAATATACTCATAAATCCTCCTGAGTGTTACACACAGACTTCTTATTTATAATAATAAAAGTATAAGTGATGAAAGAAAAAATAAATGAATTGGATATTATCAAATTCAAAACCTTTTGCCTGCAATGGACATTATTGGGACAACCCACAGAATGGCAAAAACTATTTGTAAATTATATATATTATAAAAGACTTTTAGAATATATAAGGAACTCTTACAACTCAATAATACATGAAAAGTAATCCAATTCAAATATGTGTGTATCATCTGCATAGACATTTCTCCAAAGAAAATGTATGACTGACATAGTAAACACATGAAAATAAGCTACACATCATTATCAGAGAAATTCAAATCAAATTCCAGTGAAATATTACTTCACACCCACTAGGGTGACTGGAATCAAAAATTCAGATAATAACGAGTGTTGGTGAAGATGTAGAGAAAATGGAATCCTCATACACTGCTCTTGGGAATGTACGGTGCAGGTGCTTGAAAAAAGAATCTGGGAATTTCTCAGAAGTTTGAGCACAAAGTTACTGTATGACCCAGCAATTAAACAACGATCTCTAAGAGAATAAAACACATGGTCCACTCAAAAAGTTGTAAATGAACACACATGACACCCTCATTCCTATTAGTCAGAGGAGGAAGGTGATGAAAGGACGAGACATTTCAACAAGCCACAGGAGAATCCATGATGATTTGCGACACCATTTAAGACACTATGAACTAGCTTGTTTCTATTTTTATTTTATAGGAGTTAATTTTTCCTACATCCAATGTTGGGATGCTTCACATCGTTCTTGGTCCTTGGCTACTTTCCTTTTCTTTTGCTTATGTTCGCATGTTATTTGGATCTCTGCACTTTCTTACAGAAGCTCCTATTCCTTGTGCCACTCCTGGGACACTTACAGAGGAAATCAGGAAAGACTACTAAATAATATGGCTCTTCCAGAATTGCAAGGAGTGGAGACCTTGTTACAGTACTAACTTACTGACTTTGTTACTGGGTTCCAAAGGAGTTCAGTGGAAAGAACACCTGACTCAGCAGTGAAGGCCACTATTTAAAACCCTGCACATTTGTAGGATATTTTCCTTCTATTTATTCTTCTTCTGCATGCCTATATGCTTTAATGTCTCTGGCTCCATAGATCTCCCTTTCTCTGGTGTGTACTGAATACCAAATGAAGTTTTCCCTCCTGAAAAAAAAAAGATATATGAGATGTAATGCTTCTAGATTCCCTCCTCAGCATTAAGCAGGAGTTCTTAAACTGCCAATAAAATCAGGGAGTGCTTAATCAGATGTAATGGTCCGGTACTGGATTGATTGCATTAATCAATGGCCTGAGGGGCTCATCAGCAAAGGGGGGTGTCGTGGCTACTATATCACATCACATCTTCCAACTGATTATCTTTTTCATCATGGAAAATAATTAGAAAGTTTAACAAATGTAGGAACTTATATGTAAGTATCAAATGTTTAAATATTTGAAAAAGGTGTTTATTTTAAAATTTTTTTGATAAAAATGATCAATATGATCATGAGAAGACAAAGTCTGAATATTTTCTTAGTAAATTAATGAAAAACCCAGACTTTTCAAAGAGCTGGATTATTATATGAACTGCCAAAGACAGTTCATATAGTTTTGTATTTATTTCAATTAACCTTATACATAATAAAGAACTCATATCGTGATATTTATTGCCTGAAGTAATTAATAATTCAAATTTTTAAAACTAGGTGAAGGAGATAAAATCTTGTTAATGAGATCCAGGAGCAGAGGCTCACACCTATAATTCCAGCACTCTGGGAGGGCGAGGCAGGTGGATTGCTTGAGCTCATAAGTTCAAGACAAGCCTGAACAAGAGTGTGACCCTGTCTCTAAAAGTAGGCAGGCGTTGTGGTGGGCACCTGTAGTCTGAGTTACTCAGCAGGCTGAGGCAAGAGGTTCACTTGAGTCCGAGAGTTTGAGTTTGCTGTGAGCTATGACACCACGTTACTGTACTAAGGGAGACAAAGTGAGACTGTCTAAAAAAAAAAAGAAAGAAAGAGAGAGAGAAAGAAAGAAAGGAAATATTGCTAGTGACATAGGGAAGGAAAGAAAAATATTATTCCTATTAAAAAGAATTCCTCTGACAAGTGTATCAACTCATTTACAGTAGAAATATTTCAGACAGATCGAGATGTGAAGTAGTAAAAGATCAGAAATACTGTTATTTGCTTATTTCTCAGAGTATAAGAGCATAAAATTCAATAGTTAGGTCCTTAAATATGAAATGTCCAATTTCAAATAAAAAATTTCATTTATTATATTTCAAAATTAATCAAAGTATGTACCCAAACTATCAACATAGTTTTTGTATCTCAGTGGTAGCTTATTTATTCCAGCAGCAAGGAAGCCTGGAGACTGAGTGGTGATGCAATCACAAAAGGCATTTTCTATAGCTTGTCCAGAATTGATTATTTTTCCTTGCAGGAAGTGGTTTAAAGCCTGGAAGAAATGTAATTAGTTGGTGCAAGATCTGGTGAATATGGTGGATGACAGAGAGCTTCCAAGTTTAGCCTCTGTAGTTTGAGCAGCATTGTTTGTACAATATGTGGTCAAGCCTTGTCTTGCAAGAGGACTGCCCTGTCTGTTGACCATCTAGGTTGCTCCATCAAAAACATCCTCATCATTTCATTCAATTGGTTGCAGTAGACATCTGCTGGAATTGATTGATCGGGTTTCATGACACTATAGAGGACGATACCAAGGCCGGACCACCAGACAAACACCATTAGCCCACTATCACTAATTCTTGTAATTGTGGGAAAGAATTTATTTTTCATCACACATAACAGTGCAGTGTAGAAATGGTTCACCTTTGTGCTGTGACAGCAAAGAAAGGAAGCTTTGAGATGATTTATCCTCTGATTCTCATTTAATTCATGCAGAATCCATCTATTCAGTTTCTTTACCTTGCTGATTTGTTTCTAAAGGTCCAATATTATTGGGAAAGTAATGTCAAACCTTGCTGCTAATTCACACATAGGTTGAGATGGATTCACTTCCATTAAAGCTTTCAGGTCATCATATACACCTTGGCCTCAGGTTGCCCAAATGGCTCCTTTTCAAGATTAAAATCTCCAGAATGGAACTTCTCAAATCTTTGATGTACTGTGTGTTCACTGGTCACATCCTTCTAACACACTTTGTTGATATTTTGAACTGTCTCTGCTGCATTGATTCCATGACACACAGAATCATATTCAAGAATAACAAAAATTTTTAACTTATCCCTGAATTCACAAAAGTTGCTCTAAAAAAATTTGAAAGATAATCACAAGTCCAAACATGTGCTTAAAAGAATGAGGATGTACCTTCACACACAAAAACAAACAAACAAACAAAAAACATCAAAGTGGTATTTCAGAGATATCAACTGGTCAAACTTAGTACTTAAGGAAATCAGACATTTCATACTTAATAACTTATTCTTATATTCTTAGGAAGTTTCCTTTTGTAATCATTGGTTATATTTTCTGCAACATGGAAAATAATTTAATTTTCTATTTATACATTTTTCTAAATTCTTGAAAAATTTTAGTCTGCTGTTTGATTCCTCTTATTGTTAAAGTAATCTGATTATTCAAAAATAACTAAAAAACCAAAATAAATTAAAAAAAATTTAAAACAGGTAGTTAAAGGATTCTTGATTGTTCTGTCTAAACCTATCTGTGTCTCTCTTACATGCAGGAATTCTCTTTTTTTAACTTCTTTCTAAAACTATTCGTGGTGGATAGGCATTTTTTAAATAATAATATAATATTAATAATTGATATTAAGTTATTAATAAGAAGGACATCTTATAAATTGATTTACTTTTCTTTCAACATACAATTTTTTTTTTATTTTGCAGTTTTTGGCCAGGGCTGGGTTTGAACTCACCACCTCTGACATATGGGGCCAGCACCCTACTCACTGAGCCACAGGTGCTACCCTCAACATACAATTTTTAAGTAAAAAGGCAATAAACTTAATTCTCTTCAAGATAAAAATTTTAGAAGAACCACATTATATCCTATAAATGTATTAAGTAATGTATTTGCAATTTCTTTATACGTTTTCTAAATTCTGGGTCTTTCAAAAAGAAAAGTTGGGTTTGAATGAATTATTTCAATTTTATGGTGAAAATATTAAAAATCTAGGTCACATAGTCCTTTGTCATTTTGGGGGCACCATATCTATCATTTGAACTATTCTATTTTGACCTAAAACTCCTTAGCCACTGTAATTAATCTAAATAGGAACCAATCATCTCCTGACTTGAGTGTTACTGTTGAAACTGTAGATAGTCATACAAACTCTGAGCCTATGATAACTTATATTCAATGAAAAATTTGTCTAGTTCACCAAGTCATAAATAGTTTAGACCGAACAATCAAGAATCCTTTAACTACCTGTTTTAGAGTCTAGTTCTGAGTCTTTTCAAGGGTTCTTGCACACATGTGCATGCCATGCTTTCTATGACCTACAGGGGCACAGTCATATCTTCTTTGAGAAGGTTTCCTTGTTCTTTCAAAATCACATACCGTATGTGACTGTGGTTTTCATCTCTTGAAAAGGTCAGCTAAATTGTGTAATTGGTATAAAATATATCCTGAGTGTCATATTTCACACATGGTTTGTCATTTGATCCAAATCTTATAGTGTTGAGGGTTGCACACACAGTCTTAGTAGTTGTAAAGAAGTATTCCTGGCTTTTCTACATCAGTATTGGCACGACTCAGGCCAACAGGCATGCGCTTCCTCAGGCTTCTGCTCTGCACAAGTTAGGAGCATAGCCCAACACTGGTTTCCTTGGGATTCTCCTATAATTTCAAAAAAGATAATGATCAGTTATCAATGGAGTTCGTGTTACCCCTGACTTTAACCAGTTACACACTTTTGCTGAAACAGAGCTCCTGAGAAAGAAATTGCCTGATATAAAATTGGTATGTTCACTCCTAATAGGAACATTTAGGTGGGCTTCATTTAAACATAGTCATGGTTACTCCACTTGCTGTTACTCTGGCGTGACAAAATACATGAAATAGAGACTACAAACTGTATTTATAATAAGGGATTGTGGTGGTTGCAACATTAGCCAAAAGTATAAAGTTATTAACTAGATCATTGCTTTTATGAGCTTCTTGTGGGTGAGTAACACCTAGCGGAGATGAATATCAGAGCTCTCATTACTCATTTTAATCACTGTTATTGCCAAATAATGTAAACTGGGTCATTTTCTCACCATGTTTTGTGGGAATCTTTCCTTGATCCCACAGAGTTTACCTGTAGAGAGTAGCATCATCTTAATCATAAAGAAAAGGAGATAAAAAGTATTAACATGACATCATTACCAAGTTGCAAAGAACTATAAATGTAACATCATCATCTGTTCCTTTATTTCTTTCACTACCAGAGCCAATCTCTTGCCAAATTCTGTTGGGTTCCTATAACTACTTTCCCTTCATTGGAGGTCCATTTCAATTGCTCTAGGCCAGAAATTCTTGGCCTTTTATCTGATGCAATAGCTTCATAAATATTATCCATGAGTTCAGTCTTTCTTTTGTCAAATTTATCCTAGACATTACTGCAGGAATTAACTTCTTACATACAATCTGATTCTGTTCTATTCTATTCTATTCTATTCTATTCTATTCTATTCTATTCTATTCTATTCCATTTCATTAAATTTAGGACAAAATTAATAAAAGCCTGCCAGTACCAGTTATTGCCTACAGATAGACAATGTGAGTAAACAAGAAAAAAAATCATTGCACTCAAAGCAGACATAGACTTTATAAGAAAACAAACAAAAAGCAAAATGATGAAAACTGCAGCAAAGTTATACCAGCAAATTATTGTTTTGTTTTTAATTAAGATTTGTCTTTGAATCTTTACTTTGCATATGAGATTTAAAATTAGTATAAAAATAACAGGTAAAGTAATTGCTTTCTTAATTCATGTATTATTTACTTGTAAAACCACTGACAGAAAATCTCTTTGCTGTTGCCTTAAGAGATCACATAATCATGGAGGTGGTATCCCACCACATCTACCATATTCTACTGGTTAGAAGGATGTTACAGGTCCTGCCACTTCTACTAAAGCTGAGGAGATTACACAAAAGCATGAACACTAGTGACTGGAATCCTGGGAGGCTTTTAAAATTCCTGTTGACCATGGTATGCCATTTAATATATTGTATCTGTTTAACCCCCATTTCCTATGCCTAGGTCAGTTTCTTGTGAATTTCCTAGGCCTGATTTCCATAGATGGACTGTGTCCATTCATTGATGCACTCATTCACCTTCCCCCCCCCGGCGGAAGGGACTGCATTTATTTGTTTCCTGGCCAAGGAACCCATACACCTATATATACCCTGAGGCTAGAGGCCTAGAGGAGGAGACGGGGGAAAACCGGGAGAGGAACGGAGAGAGCTTCTCTCTCCCTACTTGAAATCTCTCCCACTACCAGGAGCTTTGGTGTTTTCTGTATTCTTTTCTGTAAATCAATTCTGTCTTATCACGGATGGGTGGGGGGGG
>CAUYRH010166533.1:0-14839 GCA_963574655.1 Perodicticus potto | reverse complement strand
CTTTGCAAGGCACAGAGGCTCTTCTTCACAAAATTATGAAAGAGAACTTTCAAGATATATCAAGAAATTCTGAAATTCAGATAGCGGACAGTTTCAGAACCCCATCACGACTCAACCTGAATAAGACATCCACAACATAATTAACTTCATTAAAGTTAATATGAAGGAGAAAATTCTGAAAGCAGCCAGATGTAATAAAATCATAACCTACAAGGGGGAAAATAACAGAATAACTGCAGATCTCTCTGCTGAAACCTTTCAAGCTAGAAGAGGGTGGTCATCGACTTTTAATCTCCTAAAGCAAAATAAATTTCAACCCAGGATCCTTTATCCAGCTAAACTGAGTTTCATTTATGATGGAGAAATTAAATGCCTTAATGACGTTCACATGTTGAAGAAATTTGCCATAACTAAACCAGCTCTCCAGGATATTCTCAGACCTCCTCCATAATGACCAGCGTAATTCTCCACCACAAAACTAAACTCACTCATAAACTTTTGATCACATTCCAACTTCCACAGTGGCAAAAGGATTAAAAATGTCCACTGGACTTTACTCAAATTATACCAGGCTTATCAATTTTCTCAATTAATATGAATGGCTTAAATTGTCCTCTAAAGAGGCACAGGTTGGGCTGACTGAATACAAAAATTCAGGCCAGATATCTGCTGCACTAAGAATCTCATCTTACCTTAAAAGATAAATATAGACTCAGGGTGAAGGCATGGTCATCAGTATTCCAGGAAAATGGAAAGCAGAAAAAAGCAAGTGTAGCAATCTTATTCGCAGACAAAATAGGCTTTAAACCAACAAAAGTAAGGAAGGATAAAGATGGACACTTTATATTTGTTAAGGATAAAATTCAATATGATGATATTTCATTTATTGATATTTATGCACCCAACAAGAATGCACCTCAATTTATAAGAAAAACTCTAACAGACATGAGTAACTTGATTTCCTCCAGCTCCATAATAGTTGGAGATTTTAACACTCCTTTAGCAGTGTTAAGAAGCAAAGCAAAGAAATCTTCAATTTAAACTTAACCATTCAACATTTGGATTTAACAGACTTTACAGAACATTTCATCCTAACAAAACTGAATACACATTCTTCTCATCAGCCCACAGATAATACTCCAAAATCGATCACATCTAACAAAGTCACAAAAGCAAATTTGAAAGAATAGAAATTATTCCTTGCATCTTCTCGAACCATCATGGAATAAAAGTGGAACTCAGTAACAACAGGAATCTGCATACTCAAACAAAAACATGGAAGCTAAATAACCTTATGCTGAATAATAGATGGGTCATAGATAAGATTAAGAAAGAAATTACAGGTTCGGTGCATGTGGCTCAACAGGTTAAGGCGCCAGCCATGTACACCTGAGCTGGCAGGTTCGAATCCATCCCCGGCTCACCAAACAACAATGACAGCTGCAACCAAAAAATGGCCAGGGGTTGTGCCAGGCACCTGTAGACCCAGGTACTTGGGAGGTGGAGGCAAGAGACTCACTTGAGCCCAGGAATTGGAAGTTGCTGTGAGCTGTGATGGCACAGCACTCTATCCAGGGTGACAGCTTGAGGCTCTGTCTCAAAAAAAAAAAAAGTAATTTCAACAAACGTGAAGGCTTAGCAAGTCAAAGCACCTGATCATCTAAAGAAAAGAAGGAAGATGAAAAAAAAAGCTTGGTGTAAAGTAAAATAGGCTCCCAGTCACCAGAATAGGACTGTATAATCATAAAACCTGCCTCATCAATTCCATGCTGGTGGGACTGAATTCTAAATCTATACCATTCAGGGGCTGAGTATAAACAATCTGCTGTTAGAAAAACAATCCAGGGGTCATTGTATTAATTAATTAAAGATAAGTGGATTTTTGTTTATTTTTTTGTGTTTTTTTTTTAACTTACAGTCATGGTAGTATTTGATCAGCAACTAGAAATTCCAACTGCTTTTCCTTTTTTAATATTTTGAGATTAAGCTGTTTAGAAGATAGGCTAAAATTCTCCTTCCTATTCTTCTTTCCTTGGCTGTCTTGAAAAAAATCACTCATCTCAGGAAAAGGAGCATTAGCAGGAGGGAGAAGCGATCCTTAGGGAAAGACTTTTAGGTGTTTTGTTTTGTTCTGAATTAGATAACTCCATTAAATGCCTGAGCTACTCAGCCCGCCCTCCCTCTGCCTTCCTTGATTTTATTTAAGTAGTTGCCCATAGCAACCACCCACACTTGAAGTAGCAGAGCTGAGCACCGTGGAAAACAGCTTGGGAAGCCTTTGTCCTGCCTCCGTGACCATCCGCTGTGCCCTAGAGGTAACTACATGAAATTTAAATGATAATTTAAATATATTAACAGTGGTTTGGGGTCTCCTTTATTTAAAAATGACACAATAAAACAGTAGAAACAAAACTATTATTAGGGTCCGCTGGTTGCCCTCAATACTATTAGAAATGGAATTATTTTTGGAAAATTTTGGGGTCCTGTGGAGAAAGCCCAGCGGAAGGGACAGCGTGGTTGGCCACCCTCTTCTTCCCTCTCCATTTTCTGGCAGCACCCACACCTCCGGGTCCCTGGCAGTAATAATCAAAAGACATCATTCTGCTGACACATAGTCAGCCTGCAGGAACGGGGTAAAGGCAGAACTGGGTACAAATCTGGACTTGCATCAGTCTGTAACCTTACGCAAGTTACTACTTAGCTTCTCGGCATGCGTGGGTTTTCTTTCTTCCTTTCATTTAAAAAATGGGTCTAATTACCTATCGTTAAAGACATATCATGAGAATAAAATGGGCAAACTTACATTAAGCACCTAATCCGCTATGCTCTATGTGGTGAGCCCACGAGTGCTGTCCGCAACGTATCCAGCCAGGGACTATGAAAAACAGCATTAACCAGGGCCGGGTACTTTCCGGAGAGCCCTGGCATACTCAGCGTCTTCTGCATGCTGGATACCAATTTTACTTAAAAACAGATAAACAACTTTAGAGGAAATGACAACAGGAAAACCATCACAACAGGTGTGCTTTCAGAGAAAGGCTCGCTCAGCCGTCCCGAATGTGCCAAGCTAATTGGGGCAGACCCTGGGCTGGTCTTTTGGGGCTCTTCTGGCAGAACTCGAATCCTCCCCTCCATTCCGGGCTGGTTCCCAGGAATGGCCCTGGACTATGTTTTTCTTCCACATTGGAGCTACCCGTGACCTTTGGCCTCTGCATGCCCATTCCTATCCCTGTCCCCAGAAGGAAGGCGCTTCCCTAGCTGAGCTGCAGGCCTGGCCGGCAGGACATGAAGCAATCCTCTCCCCCAAGCCTCCCAGGCCCGCCCTCAGACCGTGGAGCTCTGCAGTAGCCGTTGGGTCTCTGTGGCTCACCCATCTCTCACGGACTCCACCCCTCTGTTGGAAAAGCTTCCCCGGCAAGTTTCCACCATCGACGTCTGGTTGGATGAAGCATTTTACCTGTTGTTCTTCTAATCGAGCGTCTTTGTGTTGACAGGGACGCAGTGACCAGGGCAGTGAGCCTTACCCTGTCCCTGATTCACTCTCCTCATACGTCAGACGCACAGAGTCCTTGTCTCATTTGGCCAGTTTGGGTGAAACGCACTCTTCTGACGGTGCGTGGGGCACCCTCCCTGGCCTCCCACTGACCGTGTGAAGAATGCTCTCTCCTCCTGTCATTAGCCCTTATGGGAGGAGCTTGCTTTCTTCTCTAACTGTTCGTAGTTTTCATCCTTCGATCCGCCCCTGGTAGTCAGCTGAGGCTGGTATTAAAAAATACCATAGACGGAGTGACTTAAACAACAGCAGTGCATTTTCTCACACTTCCGGAGACTGGAAGTTCGGGATCAGGGGGCCAGTACGGTCAGGTTCTGGTGAGGATGCTCTTTCTGGCTTGCAGATGGCCACCTACTCACCGTGTCCTCACAGGGCAGAGAGACAGAGAGAGCAGGCTCCCTGGTGTCTCCTCCTATTAAGGCACTATTTGGGTCCTGAAAGTCTCCCCCTCATGACCTCATCTGAATCTAATTCCCCACCAAGTTCCCATCTCCAAATACCACCACATTGGGCATTAGGGCTTCACATATGAATGTGGGAAAGGGACACGATTCAGTCCTTAGCACCTGACATTGACTTTCCACCTGTGAGTAGAACAGCTTAAGAAAAGGTGGTGTAGGCTAGGAACAATGGCTCACGCCTGTAATCCTGGCACTCTGGGAGGTTGAGGCAGGAGTTCGAGACCAGCCTGAGCAAGAGCAAGACCCCATCTCTACTAAAACTAGAAAAATTAGCTGGGTGTTGTGGAGGGCACCTGTAGTCCCAGCTCCTCAGGAAGCTGAGGGAGGAGGATCGCTTGAGCCCAAGAGTTTGAGGTTGCTGTGAACTAAGATGCCACACACTCTATCCAGGGTGACAAAGTGAGACTCTGTCTCAAAAAGAAAAAAATTATCAAGTTGTTTTCTCTCTCTGTCTATCTCAGATCAAAAGGGAGAGAGAAAGAGAGAAAGAGTGGTGATGCACCACAGGGAAAAGAAACTATGGGGAAGTGCGTTTTCAGTTATAAAAATATAAATTATGATCATTATTTTTACCAATAAGGCACCTGAGACTGGAATGCACTTTGATAGCAGGGTGAGGGTCCTACAGTCCCCATCTCACACAACTTGAGCTGCTAGCTCGGGGGCTGAGCAGTTGTGACTGACAGGTCCGTAGCCTATTCATGGATAAAACTCAGGTTATGAATTTCCTCCCGGGATCTCCTTAGTGGGCTGTCACTCCGGGTATGTCATATTCCCTCTCCTCTGGGCTTCTTAAGAGAACACCCTACCTGAATCCTACCAGCGGAGTGTTGTGATTATTAGAAACATTTTTCGTTGCACTAGTTATGGGAGTACTTCCTTTTCACGTAATTTTCACAGATATAAAAACTTATCGTTTGTATCTTACTTGATCATTCATCAGCCCCCTTGCACCGGGACAGGCCATTCCATGGCAGGCTGTGAGCAGAACAAGGGTGTAGCCCAGGACTTCTCACTCCTCAACCGGGATGTTTTCCATAACCCTAAATGCCAGTGAGAAAGGGGGAAAGAAGAGGTCTTTCCTCCACGTCTTCCCTATGAATGATTTCCCAAGGCAACCATGAGTCCAGCGTTCTAAGTGCTCTGACTCTCTTAATCACAAATTAGTTTCACTCTCACTATCTCTGTTAGAACCCAGGACAGACATGGGAGTGGCGTCAGTAATCAATGTCATGGTGATATTTGCCTGAGGTTGCTGGGGAAACCTGGCTGCTAATTGGCACAACCCCTCAGGAGATGTTGATTCTCAGCTCCTTAGTCATATCTGCCATCAAATGGCAGCTCTATGACTGCCCAAATCCTGGAGCTCTGCTCTCTTTACTGGTTCAGCCTGTTAGCATTGCTAGATGCCTACAGAGATCATATAATAAAAGGATAATAAATTTGCTGTGGGTTTTGATTGTTATGTCCAAGGCAAACATTTCTGTTTCACTTGGGTCATCTGTATTCAACAAACTCTGCAACCCTAAGGAAACGGATGAGGAAAATGGAGAAAATGCATTTTTTTTCACGAGTGTCTAGCTTAGCCCCCAATAAGAAATCCTGTTATCTGTTTCAAGGAACTTGGGGATTCTTCCTGTCACTTCAGACTCTTGGTAGGTGGCTCTGTGACCCTCCTTCTCCTGGCTAGAAGGAGTTACTTATGTCCACAAAGTGTTGGGTCATGCCAGTTTAGAAAATAGTGGGTAACTGGCTGAACTTATTTACTCGCTGAACAACAAATAAGTTTTCACTGGATGGTTCTGTAGTCTCTAGGCTATTCTGTCTTCAGGATGCTGACTGCATCACACGGCAGCGAACACACAAGGCCTCACAGTGGGAGATACGGAGGCAGCAGCTTTGCAGAAGTCAGTCGTGGTAGGAACTGGTGACGCACTTTTTCTCCACCATATGTTATCAGATTAGCCAGATCCTGTGCGCTGAGGATTGGCAGAGCTTCCTCTGCTGCTGGGTACATTGGCCGGTAACTCCCAAGCACACAGCCACCTTGGTAATTAGGTGGAGTTCCTGCCAACTTCTGCAATCTGCATCCAGGAGGCTTCAGGCCATGCCACACCTCTGTATATGATCTCATTTGGCTGATTTGACCCAACTGTTTTATGCCAGCCTTGCCTGCCCTACATAAAATCTTCACGTGTGAGAAGGTCTCTTCACACAGAGAAGCTGTCTGCATTCTGCATCGTGTCAGCGCCGAGGGGCATCCTGGGTTGGTTCTTTGCCCACTTTTCCCCAGACATTGCTTCCCATTGCTGTCGTCAAGTTCAACAAGATAGCCGGAGCAAAATTTTCAACATAGAGCATTCTGAGGTCAGAAAAACTAAATCAGTGCCTATAATTGAAATGGGCTTTGAACCTGAATCACAATAACACAAGCTGTCAGCTACATGGAGTCTCCTTGGTCCCAGGTGGCAAGTTTCCTGTGTCATCACTGACCCCTGAGCTGTCACCTTCCATGCTGTCATAGTTAGAGACGAACTAAAGGAGGAAATACAGCTAAATAAGAGAGCAGGAGAGCAGAGAGTACCAGCAGACATCCTGGGACCTGGCCAGCCATGAGTGTAAAACTTCATCCAGAATCTGAAAGAGGTTCATATGGAATCTTGTTAAAGGCTCCGCGTCTTTGCCCTGACTTGAGGGGAGAGATGAACATAACAGTTGCCCCTGACAAGAGATATGAATGTTTTAAGTTCACTTCTTTTTTTTTTCTTTATCTAATTACCAGTTAAATACAGAGTTTTAATTTCATAGCTTAACAGTGAAGGGTCATACACTGAAGCCAATGCGAACAACTGACATTTTGGTCTAAGCCTGTCCATGTATGTAGCTGAAATCAAGGTGTGGCCTAGCCAATGCTAGGGGAACTTTTTATAAAGTGTTTTTGTAGGGACTAAAATTTCATCTTGCACACTGAAGTCATCATATATACAGGGCAGAGTCAGAGCTTTTATATTTGCATGTATTCTTCATTTAACCTTTAAAACCCTACTTTACTTGAATATTAAAACAAAAACAATAGCAAGTAGGGAGCATATTATGATTTCAGTCCCTCACTCACTCATTGCAGTGTATAAAATGCCAGCAGTGAGTGTTATCCATGGCCCCATTAAGAGGCCTAACACTGAACTCCACCTCAGGGCTGATATCCATCATCCTCATTTGCTTCTCCAATGTCATGGCGCCATCTTCCCTGACTTGCATCGAAGTCCATCTGGTCTACTTGATCCATTTCATCAGCCTCTTCTACTTCCTTCCTCTCTAGTAGGAGTTTTTCTAGCAAAGAGTTTATCAGGAGAAAGAAAGCCATTGTCAGGAAAGTTTACCTTAAATTCGATGACTAGGTGACCCTTGTTACATGGTCTATGATAAGTTGGCATGCCTTCATTTAGCTCATACCTGCTATCTCCACGCTTGACGATCTGACCTAGATGACAGGCAATGACTAAGGTTCGGTTGTCAAGACTAGATACTGGCATTTGGAGGCCTCACAATGCTTCTGTTACCAGACCAAGGAGTCCATCCACCTGTCACTGAAGCCAATCAAGGGAGAAGAGGATGAGAAATCAATAGTATCGCTTTTATTTACAGAAAAGCCATCAATTCTGGAGAATAGTGAGAATATCCCCTCAAAGAGCTGTCTGCTCTTATTTCTCTTTTCTATTTTTATACTTTTATAGTACAGACAGACTTCAGCAGTGTTGTAAATTAGTGTGCTGTACATCAAACAAGTTCTCTTTCCCCCACATAGGTTACAAAGTCAAAATATCTCTTGCTTTCAAGGTAACTATATCTTCACAGTATTTTAGTCAGACTAAATTTATAGCCAATTAGCACTTCACTGAGTGCAGAGTACCCTAGGCCCCTTGACTGGTGCCATGGAGTCCAGCTCCCCAGCTTATCTATGACAGTAGGCCTTGAAATCAAATAAACAATCTCCAGATGTCGGCAGGTAGGCTCATCCAGCCTTGCCAGGGCCTGACCAGCCATGCCCTGCATGAAATGGCCATTCTGGTTAACAGTGGCTGGTAACACTTCAACAAGCTACATGTCCATATACATGCAAAGGTCAGGTAAAAACAGCAAACATGGTCCTTCTGATCTAACAAATACTGATATCCCCTGGCCCCAGTCCTGGTCCTTAGTCTCCTTCTCCACGGAATGTTATCTTCTGGCCATCTTTCATGCCTTTGTCAATATGAACTTCTACAGTCTTCTCTTGAACTGTCTTCCTTCCATTGCAGCTTTTGCATCTATCTTTAGGACTGCTCTGTTTCCCATGGCCCTGGCACTCCATGCACACAGACTGAATTTGCTGAACCATTCCAGGTCCCATCTGATGAATTCATATTTGCATCCCAGTACTCGGCAATCAGGATGCCACTCTGCTGCTCCTTTCTTACCACCTTGGCCTTCACATTTGTCACAAAACGCATTCTTTTGCAGAGCCAGTTTTCTTGTTGCGCCATTACGTGAATCTTCCAAGGTGACTGAGAGCTGATGTGCAACATTTTTACCTCTCCTTTCTCTCTGCATCCTTCCTCCTCCTAAAAAAAATGTCAAATGTGTCCGAGGGGAGCCAGACCTGCCACCTGCTCCACCCTCTTTAATTGCCTGTTCCCCTCTTTTGTCATATAATTCCCTTTTCTTCTTATCAGAGGGAACCACCTGAGCATGAGAATTCTGTTTAAACTTCTGTCCATTTGGATTCTTATCAGAGTGGTGCTTCAAGGCCAGTTTCCCATAAAGCTTTTTCAATTCTTCATGACTGGTTAGGTTTGACCCCCCAAAACATCATAGTAACTGGTTTCTTTCACCATTTTCTACAGCTGGTAAGCCAGCTGAGGGAAGCGGGCAGGAGCGTATAGCTATATACAGCTCATGCAGCTGCTGCTCCTCTGCCTCCCACCAAGCATTCTGGAAACTTCCCTAAGTTCACTTCTTACATATCAAGTAAACTGAAAATATTTATTTATTGGGCCAAAGATTGGTTCTTAGGGTTTTGATTGATTGATTTAGGTTCCTAGCCTTTTTGAGGAGCTAATGAAGGCTGTGGACACTCTCCCCAGAGTATGGGGGGGATTCACTAACTCCCAGAAGCCCATGTGTAGCCTGTAGGGGCAAAACAATCTTCACCATTCCCAGAGAATGGGGGTGCTCTCCCAAGTCTGACATGTGCTTTTGCTTATTCACAAAATTTTGCCATTGTGGGCAGTGCCTGTGGCTCAGAGGAGTAGGGCACTGGCCCCATATGCCGGAGGTGGCGGGTTCAAACCCAGCCCCAGCCAAAAACTGCAAAAAAAAAAAAAAAAAATGCCATTGTAATAGATAGGGAAAATATAGCAACTTTGAAAAGTATGAACTGAAGATTATTTAAGAAAAAATAAGCACTGTAAATATTTTTTCACCAAATTGTCCTTCATGTAAAATCATGCTGGTGAATCACTGCTTCTTAATATCCTCCGCACTCAGTGACCCAGCCCAAGGTTGAGCTTCTCTAGAAGGTGCTACTTACGCACCTCTCCTGAAAGAACCTGTTCTATTTTGAGCTGGTGAAAGTTAGAAACATTAAACCAAAATCTCTCTCCCTTGGTCCAAGCCCCAAAACACATGACCACTGTTGACTAAAGAAATAAATCAAGGTTTTAAAGAATGAAAAGTTTTGTTGAGGCCAGGCATGGTGGCTCACACCTGTAATCCAAGCACTCTGGGAGGCTGAGGCAGGAGGATGTATTGAGCTCAGGAGTTCAAGAGCAGCCTGAGCAAGAATGAGACACCCTCTCTCCAAAACTAAAAAAATTTAGGTGGATGTTGTGGTGAATGAGTGTAGTGCCAGCTACACAGAAGGCTGAGGCAGGAGGATCACTTGAACTCAAAAGTCTGAGGTTGCTGAGAGCTAGGCTAAGGCCATAGCACTCTAGCCTGGGGCAGCAGAATGAGATTCTATGTCAAAAAAAAAAAAAGAAAGAAAAAAGTTAGTTTTATTGAGAACTGTTACTAAAGACTGCAGACCAGGACCTCCAGCCTGGGAGCAGCCCTCAGACTGCTTCAACACAAAATTTCACTTCACTATTATGTAAGGGTGGTAAAGATTCAGTACCTGCAAAATGGCATCAAAGCATTGGTGCAAGAGTGCATCTGGTTATAGTTTGCAGGGGCATAATCGCTAACCTTGGCAGCTGTTAGCTTATACGTAGGGAAAGAGAAGGATCAGGGCCATTTGCTTTTAAGGAATATGGTGACTCAGGCAAGAGATGGTGGGGAGGCGTGTGCACTCTATCTTATTTTGTCTTCAAAGCAGCCCTCTTCAGAGTTGCACATGGGCACAGAGTCATGAGCTTTTGTGAAATGAAATTATGCTGGCAAGCAGAAATAAGCAAACATAGCTTCTTACATTTGCTATTCTGGCTCACACCATACAAAACAATTACCAAAATATTAAAGAATCTTCCCATTTTCACCATAACTCATGTGGCTAATGGTGTGAGACAGGCTTTGGCTTTGGCCTCAACAGCAGACAGTAGGGACCAGAGAAGATGTTATGAATGAGTTGGGTGGAGCCTTGGCTGGCTGGCCTGTGATGGGAGCTCCTCCTGCAAGGGCATCTTGCGGTCCAATTCATGTTATCTGTCTTCACCTGTTCCCCAGAAAAGTAATCAGCTTTTATGTTCTTTTAAAGCAGAAGGAGGAAAGACAAGCAAGAGGAGGGGAGGTTGGAAGGAGAGAAGGAAAATACAGGGTTGGGACAATACCAGGCTGGCCAGAGCTCTGCAGGAAAACACAGCTGGTTATTGGACCACAAGGGCCATCTCTGGAGAGGCCATATAGAACTACCGCACACCAAATGGTCCTTCTGAGAAAGAAAAGGGCAAGCGATTTATCTGGTAGCTCCTCCCAGTCTCCTGTCTCTCATCGGTCCAGAGTTAGCGCATGTGGCATTAATCACACCACACAGGGCCAGGCAAGCTGGGCCTTGGCACCCCCCCAGAAAGTGGAGACACTGGTGGTACTGAGGGGCAGAAGGGACGCAGCAACCAGGCTTTGCAGATGGCAGCAGCACCAGGCCAACGGGCAGACAGGACCAAAAGGGTCTGGGGGATGCATAAGCTGGGCCTGGTACGTTATCCTAGCAGTTCAGCCAACACAGGTTCAATCTGGCCTGACACCAGCATCTAAGGAATCTGGTCGGTACGGTGAGGGGTGGCAACAGCATCAGGAGGTTGTGGTGTGGTGCCACACGCTGCCAGTCAGTAGAATTGTCCTGTTCCTTTCAGGCTGCAGGGGATGCTGAGACAGTTGGCAAGCAGAGCTACAGAGGTCCGGTCCCCGCTCCAGGCGGAGGGTGGGAGGAGGGACGGGAGGGGTCAACGTCTCCATCAGGGAGATCAGTATGACAGCAAAACTGAATGTCCCAGCATAATGTCTTAAGTACCCACAGCTGCTGGTGAGCACCCAGGGCCCGTCAGCTGGGGGTCTGGGGCACAGATCAGGCTCCTGGGATGAGACACATCCAGGTTAGGACACTCCCCAGCCAGCCACAGGGGGAGAGTTCTCCACTCGGAGGTGGGAGCAGATGGGGATTGACTTTACTTTGCTGTTAAAAGTGATAAATTGCTTATTTACTTATTTTAACTATGCTTCATTTCAGTAGCTCATCTTGAGTAATAGGCTTTAAAATGCTGAGATTATTATGCTTTCTAAGAAAATATATTTTAATTTGCATAAAATACATGGCTATGTCTAATGCCGTGTATTATGTAATGATTATCTTTGACTCCTAAGTAAATATACTAAGTGTTTTTGTTTTTATACAATTTTTTTCTCTCTCTCTCTCACACACACAACATGATCACTTTGCTTCAATAAATGGCATCGTGCAATGCAGACTAAACTTTGACAGCTCTGGATTCAAGCCAACTTTAGGAACCCAGAGCCCATTGTTCTTATCAGCCACTTTGAGTTTTCTGACCCCTTTGTGGCAACAAATGTGTATGAAATCACGAGGGAAAAATTGTTATTTTCCACCACCTTTTCATCTACGCAGATTTCTGGTGACTACCGCTACTCTATATTGAGCCAGTTTTGATTAGTAATTATCATTATGCCTTGAGAAGTTGCTAGAAGATAAGGTGCTTGTCAAGTGTATTATTACAATGCCTGTCCCTACTTTTCTGAGGAATATCATTTTTCATACCCTGATGAGCTGCCATACTTTCCCTATCGGTCCTCAGAAACATCATCATAGCTGACAGGCCTGTATTGCCTGAACCCAAAAGCCATACCCGTGATGTAGCACGGAGGTGAACCTGCACTAATTGATTCTGTCATTTCTAAGGGGCAGAAACCACATCTGCGGGAGCCTGGTTGGTTCTTTTGTTTTAATGAAGCAAAAGTAACTTCCATGTTTGTCTGTGCCTGTCTGCAAAGTGACAGTGATTTATCTCATGCTGAAAGCAAGTTCAGGGGCCTTCTAGAGAAGCACATAAATCTACCAACCCCCTCGTGACAGATGCTGAAGCCCTGCCAAGTCGCTGACAATGACTCCTGCAAAGGAGGCCTCACCCACTTCCTACGCCAAAAACGCCATGTCCAAGTCTCTGATAGCCACGAGCCCTTCCCTTCTTTCCAAGTTCTGTCATGGGCACATCATATTAATATTTCAAAGAAGCAGAAATAGATACTCTTCCTTTGGTTAAATGTAATGTCTGTTTCCCACTTCTCTCAAATAAACTAGACAATGAAAGTCACAAACTAATCCAGCTTCCTCATTTTAGAGATTAAAGAAACAAAGACTCCGAGCATTTTGAAACTATCCCTACAAAGAAGTGGCCTGTACTTTTGTTCACCAAAGCATCTGCTAGTTTTATGACTAAACAAAGAAAAGAAAGGTCATTCTAAAAATCTTTTTAGAAATTGAGGATTTTTTACATTTTCCACTGATTCTGACATATCATATCTGAGGGCATCTCCTCAAACAAAAAATCAACCAAACTTAGTTGCTATTTGAAAGTCAAGAAGAACTTATCAACGTGTACCCACGTTTACAATAAAAGAATTTTCTTTGAGATAATCGATGTACCAGAACTACTGTTTAGGGTAGTTTCTAAAACACAGCTTCTGACAATTCAAAATAAAATTGCCAGGTCAGGTGCAGTGGCTCACACCTGTAATCCTAGCAGTCTGGGAGGCTGAGGTAGGAGGATCCACTTGAGCTCAGGAGTTCCAGACCAGCCTGAGCAAGAGCAAGACCCCGTCTCTACCACAAATAGAAAACTTGGGAGGCTGAAACAAAAGGACCACTTGAGCCCAAGAGTGTGAGGTTGCTGGGAGCTATGATGCCACCGCACTCTACCAGGCTGACGGAGTGAGATTCTATCTCACAAACCAACAAACAATATATATAAAGAATTTCTGGTTATCTTAGTACAGCACCTAAATTCAGGCATTTTCTTTTCGTTGAGTTGTTTTTTTATCTTTTCAGCCTTCCAAGCCTGTTTCTTTTTTTTTTAAATGTAACACTGTTATATCTTTTGCATTTCTCATTACCTCTTGGATCCTCATCACTCTTAAAATCACTCATGTTCTCCCAAATGCCACTGCCAAGGGACATTTCTGAGTTCTCATCTTTTAGTGACATTTCTGTACTATTTTACACCATTGACCACTATCTTCTAGAAACTTTTCCATTGGCTTTCTCTTTGCCATCCTCCGAAAAACAAGACCATTTCCTCTCGGTGCCTCCCAGGGGCCCTTTTAAATATTGATGCGCCCTCCAGCCCTGCCCTGACTGTTTCCTCTTCTCCTTCGATGCTGTCTCTTTAGACCAGTGATTTTCAACTGGTCTGCCATGAGAGGATCTTAGCTGTGCCACGAAAATTATTAAAGATCATTAATGAAATGATTTTCAATAGACGTTCAAAGCACAGTATTTTAAAGGTTGAAAAACACCGCTTTACACAATCTTACCCACCCTTGCAGAGACATCTATTATCTGTTGGGCTTTAACTCCCCAAATGTACCTCTTCAGCCCAGGCCTTTCACCTGACTCCCACATCGCCAAGTTTCCAGCTCCCCCCAGATGGCTCCCTGGGAACCAGTGCGGAAATCTGTCACTGCCGGGTCCTCACTCCCATGGACACTTACCTGTTCCCTCCTCTCTGTTTGCTGCCTCCCTTCTCTCTGCCCTTATTTCAGAGCGTTATTCAAATCTGTTCATTTTCTCTGCTAAATGGTTCTCTAATAAATTCTCCTCTGAAAAATTCTCCTCTTTAAGAAGAATTTAAGATCTTCTTAAAGATCCTGGTTATATATCTCCTTGTGTCATAACTATTTGCCTACAACTCCCTCTCCCTGCTGGACCAGGAGCCAGGACTCGATCGTGGACCGGGACAGTCTCATCTGTCTGTTTCTTTGATGACTGGCACTGTAGGTGTAGGTCATTTAGCAGACGCGACGCTAAATTAATTGTTGCGTGAATGAATGAAATGATAAAGTAAAGGCTCGGCACCTGTGGCTCAGCAGGCTGAGGCACCAGCCACGTATACCTGAGCTGGCGGGTTCAAATCCAGCCTGGACCGGCCAAACAACAATGACGGCTGCAACCAAAAAATGGCTGGGCATTGTGGCAGGTGCCTGTAGTCCCAGCTACTTGGGAGGCGGAGGCAAGAGACTCGCTTGAGCCCAGGAATTGGAGGTTGCTGTGAGCTCTGATGCCACAGCACTCTATCCAGGGTGACAGCTTGAGGCTCTGTCTCAAAAAAAAGAAATGATA
>CAUYRH010166532.1:0-14058 GCA_963574655.1 Perodicticus potto | reverse complement strand
GTAAAGTCTCCATCTTTCTTTAAGGCTGCATAATATTCCATGGTGTACATATACCACAATTTATTAGTCCATTCATGGGTCAATGGGCACTTGGGCTTCTTCCATGACTTAGCAATTATGAATTGGGCTTCAATAAACCTTCTAGTACAAATATCTTTGTTATAATGTGATTTTTGGTCTTCTGGATATATACTTAGTAGAGGAATTGCAGGATCAAATGCCAGGTCTATTTTTAGATCCCTAAGTGTTCTCCAAACTTTTCTGTTAGGCACATTTACCTATGTCAAATGGGGGCAATAGAAGTAGCCTGGAGTGGTGGATGAGGGGAGGAGGGAGTTTTCTTTACTGTGTGCTTAACATGACCATCAGCATCATTTTGGCTGGGGCCATTCACTTGGGTAGTCACATTTGGGTTTGGATTCCAGTTTCATTGTCACTATTAGAACCATCCTCATTTTTCCTTAGGAATACCAGCAGCAGTTGGCCACTGATGTCCTCAGGGGTCTGAGTTGCAAAGCCCCTTGGATTAGCAGTGTCATAATTCTCTGAGTTTCTGAAGCACCAGCAACAACTATTCAATGTGCTCTCTTTAGAGGTCTGGGTTCCTATTGTGCAAGGGACTTCATTTTTTCATCTCCCCTCTAAAAACCCTACCTCTTTCCTTGTTCTCTTGGCCCTAGGAGTGTTAGGTGCTTTCTATTGCTACTATTTTTTTTTTTTTTTTTGTGGTAGGTTAAGTTTTCTGTAAGTAGACACTGAATTGGGATTTAGAATGCCAGATATTGTTAGGGATTAAAGCTGTGGGAAGGAAGGCAAGGAGTATGGTTGAGTAGATGAGAAAAGGAACTATAGGCATACCTTGCAGATATTGTGGATTCAGTTCCAGACCACCACAATAAAGTGAACATGATAATAAAGTGAGTCACACAAACTTGAGTTTCTCGGTACATTAACAGTTATGGGCGGTGCCTGTGGCTCAGTGGGTGGGGCGCTGGCCCCATATACCAAGGGTGGCAGGTTCTAACCCAGCCCCAGCCAAACTGCAACAAAAAATAGCTGGGCATTGTGGTGGGCACCTGTAGTCCCAGCTACTTGGGAGGCAGAGGCAAGAGAATCACCTAAGGCCAGGAGCTGGAGGTTGCTGTGAGCTGTGATGCCACAGCACTCTACCAAGGGCAATAAAGTGAGGCGCTATCTCTTAAAAAAAAGTTATGTTTATACTATAGTCTTATCAAGTGTGTAAAAGCATTATGTCTTATAAATGTACGTGAATGGATTAATAAATTGTGATATATGTATAACATGGAATACTATGCAGCCTTAAAAAAGGTGGAGACTTTACATCTTTTATGTTTACATGGAGGGACCTGGAACATATTCTCCAGAGTAAAGTATCTCAAGAATGGAGGAAAAAGTATCCAATGTACTCAGTACTTCTATGACACCAACTTATATTTACTCACACTTTCTTATGAAAAAGAAAGGCC
Source organism: Perodicticus potto (assembly GCA_963574655.1). NCBI lineage: Eukaryota > Metazoa > Chordata > Mammalia > Primates > Lorisidae > Perodicticus > Perodicticus potto. Next base: position 12,571 of record CAUYRH010166532.1, on the reverse strand, counting down.
CATCTATAGCCCAGGATGAAGGAGAGAAATGGAGTGGGAAGGGAGGGGAGAGGGGAGGTTTGATAGAGGGAGAGTAAATGGCGGGACCACACCTATGGAGCACATTGCAAGGGTACAAGTCAAATCTGTCAAGTGTAGAACATAAATGTCTTAACATAATAATCAAGTAAATGAGGTGAAAGTTATGTTGATGGGTTTGATGTAAGCATGTCAGATTGTATAAAAAAAATCAACACATTGTACCCCACATATGCATAGATGTATTCATGATCTATGTGTATATGACTTAATAAAAAAAAAGAGAAATGAATACAAATACTTTCCAAAATTGCTTTGCCTTTTTGGGTTTGGAATTTCAGCAATGGCTACGACTAAGAGAGTCTTATTATTTCTACACATCAGCATAATGATCAATTTGTTTAGTCAATCAAAGAAGAAAGAGAAATCAATGTCAGAATCAGTGAAAACTAAAATTAAATCAAATATTTTTTAGACATTATATTAATCTTTAGATTCTATCATAGTGCTTGGCTCAGTGGATGTCTTAAAAAAAGTCTACCAAACAAAAAGATACTAAAAATGACCAGCTGAATGTTTCACTTTTTTACCTATCACAAAGAACCAGGATGTATAATTTTTCAGTAAATTCCACCATAAGAATTCTTCTGCTGGGGTAAATTTTGGTTCGTGGGGTAACTTGCTGTTTGGGTTAAGGTGTCATTCCACTTTCCTTCAGAAGAAATATGGAAATAAATAGTCACAAAGTCAGATTTGCTAAGCCAGAATGAAGTTTATTAGTAAATAGTCAAAATATTCATTTCTCAAAGAGCAATGAAATAGCCTAAAAGATAGAATGGAGGTCTCTAAATGTACCCAAAGCAGCAGAGAATTAAGAAGTTGAGCAAATTCATGGAAAGACGGCCCTGGGAACGTGGGTGGCTTCACCCTGCATGTAGGCAGCAGTGGAGTGTTGAAGGCCGGGTAACATGGAGGGTGTCGAGCAGCCACATCACTGAGCTGTGGGAAGACTTGGCTGGTTAACAGCAGGGCTCGCAGGGACCTTCACAGGAAGGCTGGACATAGGTGGTCAGGTTGATCCCATTCAGTCCAGGCGTCTGGTGGCAAGAGTTGAGCAGCCAGCAGGTTGGCACGTAGGTGTCAGGCTCACAGCAAGGCGGGGGGCAGGGGTCGCAGCAGGTGGGCTGCAGGAGGCTGATCTCATGTGGGCAGGTGCTGGGCAGGCAGACTCCACAGCGGCAGCATTTGTCAGAGGTGCAGATGGTGGTGGCGGGGCCGGTAGGGACACTGCAGCAGCGGGTGACACAGCAAGCCATGGTGTCAGGACTTGGGGTTTTGTGGGATTACAGGAGAAGTCTCTTTGTGTCTCGATGCTGGTCTCCTCTGCCCTGGCTCTTATATACCCAGCTCCCTGGGCGTCGGCCTATTACTAAGATTTTTTCCCCCATTTTTCAGCTTATAGCTATCTCCATAAAAACCATCTAATTACTTAAGTGTTTATTACCTAAGGCACACGGCTCACCTCATAAAAGAGATTTAGGTTGTTTTGTTGTCAAATTAGGACTCTTCACACTGCCCACGTGTCATTGCACAGAGCGCTTCACTTCAGCCTTCAAAGGCACCGAGCCACGGTCTGCCCGTCATTACACACCATTAATGAGGACGCGGTATGCCAGGTATCTGCAGGCCTTCCCCACTTTACTGTGTTGACTTTTCAGATGAGATAAGTAGGCTTTCTGATTGCTGTTCTACCAGCGACCAATGATGGCTATGTGATGGTTTAGGCACTCTGGTTGAAAGTGACACAATCTTTAGATTTACTGTTTGCGACTCCAAGGGGTTGCCTGAAGATGAATGGATGGGATCTGTAGAGAAATGGACTTTGGTTCTGTGTAAAGGAGCACTATCTGACAGGGCTGTCACAAATCCTTTGTTGTCTATTCTTTTTGGACACACTTTGAACAATAACTCGGAAGGGACACGCAGGTGGTAGTGAAGGTATGGATGAGAAAGTTAGATGCCCTTTAAATCTCCACGCAGCTCACAGGATTATTTATGACCAAGAAACTAGCAGTATTGGGTCATTTAGAAGCCAAACGGTGTAGTATTTCTCAGAGTGCGTTCCATGAATATCTGTGTCAGGGACTTAAAAGGGTTCTCCAGTAAACAAGTTTGGGAAATACTGAGTTCTTGGCTCGTGAGCTTTAAGAGCTCTTAATATGCAAAAGTACCTTCTAAATACGGAGATATAGCCTGTATTTTTTATCCTAAACTAACTTGACCATAGACTCTTTTTTGTTTATTTGCATAGATTAGCTTTATAGATCCGTGTTCTCTGGAGCTTACATTGGGAGATTTAGCAACAGATTTCCCTTATACACTGTGTTGTCCAGGAGCACAGGGACATTTCCAGCTTGCATCAAAGCCACTAAAATCTTACCAATAAGGTTTTTAAAATAAATAAAGGCATAACATTGAATATGATGTTTTAGAATTACTTTAGAGCAGAAAAATATTAAAATGGTAAAACCTTTAGAAATAGCTTACCCTGAAAGGCTTGACCCATTTTTCAGTTAAAATGGGTCAAGCTCTAAAGATGAGTGGAAAATGAAATGCAAATCAATCAAATGACAGATTAAAAAAGGATTAGCAAGAAGCCACTTTTATTTCAGCTGTTTTTTTAAGAGAATGCTTTTGCAATTTTGGATCCCTGTGCTGGAACTTACGTATCTTACCTCAAACACTCAGTGATTGAACACCTGTTGTAAGTTGGACATCAGGTCAAAAAGAAGCAAATAGGCTCAAAGAGAAAAAAAAGACACAAAGAAAAAAACTGGTAAAGGAAACCCAGGAATGTATGTTCAGGTTTTCTAGGTTAGCATGTGGAAGTTTAGAGGTAGGAGCCACTGATTTTACCTGAAAGATAACAGTGCCAATTGTTTGGGTGTTGAAGGGCAACCAGGAATTTAGCAGGTAGAAAGGAATAGGGAAGGGACTTCAGCAAGTGAAAAAGTTTGAGAAACAAAATGCCACGGTGTGCTCAGGGGATGGCAAAAAGTGCTGACTGCTTAAAGCATGGACTCTGGATCTGATTGTAGGGAGCCTTGAGGGGAATGATGAGAAATGACATTGGAAAGGTGGGTTAGGGACACAGTAGGAAGAATTTTCACTGTGTTTAGTACCCTCCACTTAGGAGTTTGAACTTTATCTTCTCTAGGGAATGGACATTCCCTAAAGGTTGTTAGACAGATAAGTGATGTGACTGAACTTGCATTTTGAGTGAAGACTTGTTACTGTCATCATCGTCTCTTGCTAAATATTAGGTATTGTGCTGAGTGCTTTACTCTCTTATACAAGTCTCACAACAACCTTACGATCTTTGCAGTGTTGTTATCCTTGCCATTTTACAGATGGGAAAGCTGAGGTATAGAGAGACTAAGTAACTCGTGAGTGCGTAGCTGGCATGTGAAACCAAGCAGCATGGCTCAGATTTCATGCTCTAAACCACTGTGCCAAGTTCCTTCTCACTATGGGGGTATCATTCTGATTAGAGTGAAAAAGACTATCTAGTTTGTGGGATTGCTGGGAAGGATGAAACCAGGTCATTCAAAGTCTTGAGACATTAATGGGAGATTTTAGAGCCTATTTTCTTAATCAAAATACTACATTGCATAAATTTGAAGTCAGGGAAGCTATTTGGGTTTTCTAGGGGAGTGAGGAGGAAGGTGTTACTTCTGTCTTGGAGGGTATCAGAGTTTGGTGGGAATGGAGAAGAGGGATTTATCTGAGATTTGTCCTCACATCGTTCAGTTTGAGGGGACTACTATCTAGAAGAAACACCATTTTCCATAATACAACTAATATTTTTGTTTTTAAGATAACTAGAACACTAACACTCCACTAATCTTTAGCATTTATTGAATGTATATACACGTGCCAGGCATAGCACTAAGTATGTTATGTCTTCTAACGCTGTAAGATCACGACTATTACTATATCCACTTCCCACATGACAAATGAGAGTAATGGTGTCAAGTGAGGATTCTGAAGTCACACAGGGAGAGAATGCTGGCTCATCTAACAGCAAATAAAATCACCATTTTTGTGGAATTTATATGTTAATATATAATTGTAGATGATGTTCATTCATTTTCTAAATTTATTAATCCATTTAGCAAAATGCCCATTATAGTGCTAGGGCTAAACATGTAGCAATAAATGGATCAGATAAGTTCCTTTATGTTGAGGTGTTCATTCTAGCAGAGGAAACAATGAAAAAGTAAACAAATGGATAAATAAAAACTTCAGAAAGTGACAAGTGCCAGGGAGTGTCCCTACTTTGCTCAGGGGAAGTCTTTTCCAGGGTAGCTGGAGTGTAGTGAAGAAGAGTGTGATAGTCGATGAGGGCAAAGACAGAGGCAGGGGTCAGGCCATGGAGAATTTTCTAGGCTGTTCTGGATTTTATTCTCAGGGCATTGAGAACCCATTGGATGGCTTAAAGTAGGGAGTGATAAGAAGTGATTTACGTTTTCTGGAAGATAAACGACAGCAGAGCCAAAGTGGAAAACAGACAGAACTGGTCAGTGGCCCAGGTGAGAGGAGGGACAGTTGATGCTGGTGGTTGATGACCCAGTAAGAGGCGACAGTCTGGAAGACACGTCTGAAAGCAGAGATGACAGGTCATGCTGAGTGAGAGGATGTGTGAAGAGAGAGAGGCCAAAGATCAGGGCCAGGAGGCAGATTTACTCAGAGCAGAGGGAGAGGATATCTGAGCAAACAAACAAAAAACCCCTATCGTCTGTGATGGTAGGAGAGGGTGAATGAAGAATTCAGTTTGGGACATGCGGAGACGGAGGGAGAGCAAGAGAGCACAAAAAAGGGAGCAGAGCTGGAGGTGAAGAGCCGGGAGGCTCCGACAGACAGCGAGCATTCGGCTTACTGTGAAGTTCCTGGAGTTTTATGTCATGAGTCACAGTTTGTTGCCTTACCAACATCCAGCTCCCAAGAACTCGGTGGATTTCTGGGTTGCTGTTGGGAAAACCCTCCCAGGATGGCACCTCCTGAGTCAGCAGGAGTGTCAGGAAGCTTCACGGTCTGGGGCCAATTTTCCTGAAGCCTGTTGGAGTGAGCGCTTCATCCCTTCGCAAAAGCAGGATATAGAAACCTTTTAAGTTTGTCATCCTAATTAAAATGCCTGTAAGTAAAAACACTTAGTCTTTATTTCCTGAATTGCATGACCTTTTAAATTTCTGGTGAATGTCAATTATAATTTAGATTATGATATAGGTTATAAGAAAGAATGGCCAGTATCAGGACTGCTGTTCACATCAGCCTATTCACTGCAGAATGTCTACTTTGCTGTTTGATGAGGTCACTGGCAAAGGATCCAGGGCTTCAATTCAGTAACACTTTGGGTTTTTTTTGTTTTCTTTGCAGTTTTTGGCCGGGGCTGGGATTGAACCCTCCACCTCCGGCATATGGGGCCGGTGCCTTACTCCTTGAGCCACAGGTGCCACCCATGGGTCTTTTTTTTTTTAGAGACAGAGTCTCACTTTATCATCCTCGGTAGAGTGCTATGGTTTCACAGTTCACAGCAACCTCCAACTCCTGGGCTTAGGCAATTCCCTTGCCTCAGCCTCCTGAGTAGCTGGGACTACAGGCACCCGCCACAACGCCCAGCTATTTTTTGTTGCAGTTTGGCTGGGGCAGGATTCGAACCTGCCACCCTCAGTATATGGGGCCAGCGCCCTACCCACTGAGCAACAGGTGCCGCCCACTTTGCAGGGGTCTTTTCAAAGAGATTTGTTTTTTCTAGTTTGTGTTTATAGTCAAGTCTGATATACATCTTGCCACCTAATTATTAGCCTACACTGAACATTACTCTCAAATTGGATTTCCTTTGAAGGGAAGTAGTGGAGTTTTCCATCCAAGGACAGCAGATATTCATTCTAACTGTGTAGGTGTTTATGACCTAAATGGGGTGCCTTTCTCCTTTATCTTATGGGGACATGTATGATCCCATGGCAACATGCCTTGCCCATCTCACAGCATCCAGTCACACGGCATATGTGACATCCTGCAAGTTGTCACTCAGCCAGCTTTTGCTGGCTGGAATTGTTGCCTACCTTTTCTGCATATTTTTCTTGAGAACCTTGGTTTTCAGTTTAATTCCCATATAATATTGTAGGCTTCAGAATGTGCAGATAGCAACAGAGAATTATACACAGTTAAATAATGTTTAAGGATGGGTTAAAGTTAACATGGTTGGAAAAATGGACGTTCAATAAAATTTGCATGCCTAATAGATGCCAGGCACTGGGAAATAAAATTTTCAGTTATTTATGATATGAAATGTAATGTTGAGATATCTCAACTTATAATTATTTGATAGTAAACTTTGGGTTTTCATCCTTGGAATCATTTGCTAACAATAGTTGTATCTTATAATTTTATTTTGAATCAGATGTTTTTGTACATGGGTTGGACGAATCTGACCAGTGGATTCAATGAAATAACCATTGGTTTTCTGAAGAGCTCCTGTAGTACTTGAAATTTTTTGGAATAAAAAATAATAGATAAATGATAAATAAAATGATAAATTTTTTGGAATAAAAAGTAAAAGATAAATGTGGTAAGAATAGAGAAGCATCCTATGTACTCAATTTTGAAATGAGGACAATTAATGACAATTAATGACACAGTTGGGGTGGGGGAAGGGGAGAACAGAGAGAGAAAGAATGACGGAGGGGTGGGGAAAGGAAGAGCAGAGAGAGGGAAGGAGCGAGGGGGGTGGGGTCTTGGTGTGTGCCACCCCTTTTGAGGGCAAAACACGATTGTAAGAGGGACTTTACCCAACAAATGCAATCAGTGTAACCTGGTTCTTGTACCCTCAATGAATCCCCAATAATAAATTTTTAAAAAAAGAGAGAGAGACAAATGTGATGTATTTAAATATTAGCTGATGTTATTATTTTAAAATATATCTTGAGTTGTTAGCTTAGCTTACTAAATATATAACTGGCTCTATGATAGTAGCAAATTCTCATACAGACTTCTCTTCTGTAATAGATGTACTTTTTAGAGCTTTGCATGTATCATGTCATTTAATTCTTATAATAACCTTATGAGGTTGATATTAAAGTTATCCTCTCTTTTACAGACAAGGGAAACTGAGGCTTAGAGTAGTAAGTTGCTTAGGGTCAATAGCTGGTAAATGGTGGAACTGGAATCTCAACCTGGCTCCAGAGCCTGTGTTCTATAATCTCTCCATTATTAATCACTACATCGTCAAGATAAAACCTGTAACTTCATTTATGTCACCCAATATTTGCTGAGGACCAACTGTTTGCCTTATACTGTGCTAGGAGATTTAGGGCATTCAGGACAAGCAGCACACAGATGTCTTCTCGAGTGTCTTAAAATCTGCTGTGGTTTCACCTTTGGGGGGCGGGACACAAATATAAGAGGGTCCTTATCTAACAAAAGCAATCAGTGTAACCTGGTTCTGTGTACCCTCAATGAATCCCCAACAACAACAACAACAAAAAAGAATCTGCTGGGGATCCCTGGGTACACAGGACTGGAATATAAAGCAGAGGAGTAGGAAAGGCAGCCCAGCTATCGGGAACAGTAGAACAGGTGCACAGAAGTGAAAAAGAGCAGGAAGGTGCAGCGCCTGTGGCTCAAAGGAGTAGGGCACTGGCTCCGTATGTTGGAGGCAGTGGGTTCAAACCTAGCCCTGGCCAAAAGCTGCAAAAAAAAAAAAAAAAAAAAAAAAAACGAGCAGGAAGGAGTGCTCTAGTCTAGAGAACAAGCCCACAAGATAAAAGCAAGATGGCACAGACAGTCTTGACTTCCAGGATGAGAGTTTGAATGTCATTAGCTAGACTATTGAGAGCCACAGGCGTATGTTTTTCTGAAGCAGAGAAATTACCTTATGAATCCCATCGTTTGATGGGATGTTTAAGGAATAAATGAAGTAATATAGTGAAATGTGTAATGCCGTGTCTAGAACATAGTACATGTTTAAGAAATGGTTCTCATAGGTGTGGTATTAATTAAATAAGCTGAGGGAAGCTGGAGATCTTTTTTCTGCCGTTTTCGGGTCTTCTGTCTAACAATGGGGGTATCCAGTGGTAAACTAAGGAATTTAATATTCTAGCTTCTCATGCTTGGAAAGTCTGTCTGTCACAGTTATCCCCACTATTTTTGTAACAAATGGAGACCCCACCTCTACAAAAGGAAGAAGCAGTGCCTCTCAGCCTTGCTTTGCTGGAACCCTCCAAGGCCATTAGGAAGCAGTGGCCGCTTCTCACGTCCCCTCTGCCATGTTGCCTTTTTGTGGAGACAGTCGTCACAGCCCCCCCAGGACTTGGTGCGCAGAGGGGATTGCTGCTGGAGGATTGAATTCTTTCTTTCCCATTCTGTACTTCTCATTGATAGCTGTGATTTATATGAAGTGATGAAATTTACATTCAAATACAGCTGGAGAAATTTACCTGGAGAATAAGATGTGTTAGAACTGCTTGTAATCATTGTTGACCAGAGGTCCTGAGTAGAAATTTGGCTTCTGGGCCAGGTGGGAAGAAGTGTGTGAAGAAAGAAGAGAGCATAAAGGAAGGAACATGATTTGAGGAAAAATTTCCACAAATATTAAGGGTGTTTTGAGTTTTGAGAGTGCATCTTAGGATAAAGAAGAACCAACCATTCAAATGGAGTAAAACATTACCCTGAGCAATCCTTTTCCTGTTTTCTTTTGTTTGTTTTATTTTATAGCAGGTTTTTTTTTTTTTTTTTTTTTACACATGTGTATCTGGCTATTACTATCCTCTCTATAACCCAAATAATTTTTCTGCTCCTAGAAATATACATTTGAATAGAGAGGAGGCATCAACAAAAAGGTATTTTTTGAGCACTTACCACGTGGCAGGCATATGACTATTAATAACCTTATTTGACACTCACGGCAATACTGTAATGCATTTCAACTCCCATTTGTTCAAGATAAAAGCTGAGCTTCTGAGAAGCTACAGGTCTTTTCTAAGATCACAGTCAATCAGTGGGTAGATTTGGGATTTTAAGCTCAAATCCTCTGATTCTTTTTCTTATCTCACTTCCTCCCCTCCCTACTGTTAAAACCATCTTCAGAATGATCAAAATGTACAATCTATACTCAAAATAACATTACAAGTTGTTTGTTTTGCTTAGGACATGTTAACACATAAAACAAGTGTTTAGCATTACCTCTGATCTCAGCTCGTGGTTCACTCTCATTTCTATTCCCAACCTTTGCGCAGTTCTTTTTCATTTTGGTCTCATCTGAAAACTAAAACAGTAAATGGTGATGTAAAGTTTAAACATACTAACCTCAGGGTTCCTGAATTCTATCTTTGGGATTCTACCACTGTGTCTCCTTCACACCCTCCTGTGTAGAGAACCTTGGATTTCTTCTGTTTTGAGCTCTTTGTGGCTGTTGTTCTCAAATGCTGTCATTTCTAATTCTTCTCAGACTTCTTCATGCTTCTGATCTCAGTTGCTCTGAAAATGGTAAGTTCCTTTACTTATTCATCCCACAATATGATCACCCCATTAGGATTTTTTCCAGATATCATCTTTTGAACAAATGAATAATATCTTACAGATAATATAGTTCTTTATGCTGGCCCCATTCAGGTCAAGATTCCTATGATCCTTTGGAGAAAAGATTTGATTTGTTTCATCCAACTAAAATAAAGACTATATTAAAAATCTGAGAAAAAGAAGTCTTAAAATTTTATTATGTTAAATATTAACCCATTAAAAAGCAAGATTTTAAATTTTAGGATCATATGGCATATCAATCCCATATCTCTGTCTTATATCTATAATGCAGGAATGATGAAAAAGAAAAAAATATGTGCTTAGAAATTAGTAGGACCAACACAAACTAATACTTGTTTGGATTAGTCTTTCTCAACTTCACACAAATAGTTTTACTTAACTCTTAAATCCCCCGTCTTATCCAAGGCTTTCATGATTTCGCTGATGTGATGATTCAATGTTTTTTTTTTCCTTCAAGTTTCTCAAAATCCCTTTGTGCCTTTGGACTTTTAAAACTAATTTTGTCTATTGGCATTTAATGGAACAATCATGATGGAAAGCAGGGTTCTTAAGTGAGAGTTGTGGTTTGGAGGATAAGTCGGTCATTAACAAAGAGCTGCCTATATTCACTTCTCCCTGTTACAGCCCTCTTTCCATGGAAGGCTTTTGATAGAAATACTGGCACTTTCTTAACTACACAGCTAAATGGTAAGTAATCAGAGATTATTTTTTTCCCCCAGAGTCAGCTATGGTGACTAACCAAAGGGAGTAAGTGAAAAGTCTGAACAAAGGGTTCACTACATAATCTGAATTTTTAAGGGTAATAAGAGTCTTTAACGGTTAGGGTCCAACCTCGAGACAAGAACCATATCAATTATTTGGATTGAATAAATTTGATATGAAGAATTTTTAACTAAATTGTTAGCTAGATAACTGAAAGGGTTTTAAAAAAAGAACCCTAAGATACCACAAATAGAAACTGTAGAAAGCACTAGTTTTAAAAGGAAGAAGGAAGGAATTGAAATTAAGGAACTCAGAAAGGGGGTTGCCCCATGGAGCTGAAACTCAGATGTTTTAGGAGCGGAATGCTAGTGACTCTGAGGGCGGCATAATGAAGTTGGCTCTAGGAGCGTTGAGAAAACGACAAACGTAGCTGCCATAGTCAGGATCTGCACCTGCCGGAGTGAAGCAGCATTGCTGGGCGGGAACCCCGGAACCTGCCCGCACACGGGAACCGTAATTAAGCAGAGGGAAGGAACGAGTCCCTTCCGGCTTTGCAGTTCTCCTCTATCTCCCCCTAGTGGCAAAGGTCAACAGAGCCGCGGGCAAAGCCGCACAGTGGTTTGCATCAGCATCAGCACCGCCCCGCCCGGGAAGCAGAGCGTGGAACTGAGAGACAGAAACTTAACACCTGACACAAAGACTAGCTTATTCTGAGGGCTGCAGTTTCCAAAATAGCCATCTTTAGATTTCCTGAGTCTCCCGACGTTGTTCTTTATTTCCAGTTACTTAATTTCACTCTCTCGTCTTTAGTTCTAGGCTAAGAGTCAGATTTATATTTCAGGGTTTACTTATGAGCTGTGTAACTGTAAGCAAACTATTTGACCTCTTTTAAGTTTAATGTACTCACCCATAAAACCAAGATAACAATATCTATTTCACAGGAGTGATATAAGTATTCAACGGAATTAGGTTCAGGTGAAGTTTACCTAGCCCATGGCACAGCACATGATACTAAATAAAGGGAGAGAAGCAAAACATACAAAAAAAAAAAAAAAAGTGCATAGTTTCTAAAATCCTTGTTTCTATAATTGGTGGCCAGGCTGGTATTTATCATGCTTTTTCTCCAACACCCATTTCATGTTCCCTTTATCCTCATCCAAGACTTCAACTGTTTGGGGTTCTTTTTTAAATTTCAGATTAATATGAGGGGACAAACGTTTAGGTTACATTATTTTTGTTTCTAAGGTAAAGTTCAGGTTCTAGTTGAGCCCTTCACCCAGGAGGTGTGCTATGTACCCTAACATTGTTCACATTAGATGAGAAATTGCCAATCACCTTCCCTCCTCTCCTTTTCTCCTCCCCTTCCCCCCTCACTAGAATATGTTTGTGTTTTTCTTTCATGTGGGCATATAGCTGTTTATATATTGGTTTCATATTGAGTACATTGGATACTTTTCCATTCTTGTGATACTTTATTAAGAAGACTGTGTTTCAACTCTATCCAGGTAAATACAAAAAATGTAAAGCCTCCCTCTTTTTTTAACGGATAAATGGTATCCATATACCACAGCTTGTTAATTCATCCATGGCATGATGGGCACTCTGGTTGCTTCCACATCTTGGTGTTTGTGAATTGAGCTGTAACAAACATTCTGATGGGAACGTCCCTGTGGTAAAATGATTTTTTTTCCTTCTGGGTAGATACCTAATAATGGGATTATGAGATCAAATGGAAGGTCACCTTTTAGTTCTTTGAGAATTCTCCATACTCCTGATTTAAACCTTCATTCCTGAAGGGTTTGAATACATAGTGGTCCTGTCCTTTTTAAAATATATATAGTTTTCCATTAACTGTTCACCAAGTGTCAAGACAACATCTTGGGTCCCAGATAGAGTCTTTGCTCTCCCTGTTGTGTGGTAGAAACTGAAATTTTCTTTTGGTATCCAGAACTGATTACAAAATCTAGTAATCTTTCTTACCTGTGGTTCAATGACATGAGGAGCCCAGAGTAGCCAGGTGGTGGCTCAACTTCCAATCCATTATTTTACTTCCTAGAGGAAGCATTTTTTTCCTTAGGAGCAAAGACCTCTAAACTAGTAGACTCAAAGTTGTAGGGTAAAAAGCAAAAAAAAAAAAAAAAAAAAAAAAAAAAAAAATAAAAATTTATTATTATGTTTAATGGTTGTGTTATTTATTAAAAATCCAACCCATTAATTTATCCTGGGGTGTCCCATGTTGATAAAATAGTAT
>CAUYRH010166529.1:0-43181 GCA_963574655.1 Perodicticus potto | reverse complement strand
AATCACTTAAGCCCAAGAGTTTGAGGTTGCTGTGAGCTGTGATGCTACAGCACTCTACCGAGGGTGACATAGTGAGACTCTGTCTCAGAAAAAAAAAAAAAATGGGAAGAAGGGAAGTTGGCCAACTATTGGTCATACTTGTGATTGATTCAACCTACTTCATCTTCCAGACAAGTAGGTTCTTTCCCAACAGTATAAACATTATTCAGATGAAAACAAAGCCTTGTAGAAGTTATTATTGATATCTATGACTCTGCTCATGGGAGCCTTTCTCTTTTAAGGTACCAAAAAGAGGAAGGCCTAACAAAACAAGAGTGTGGGAGAGTGGGTGGGAGCAGGCATGCATGTACTCTCTCGAATCATCTTTGGTCACCCCCACCTTCCTCTGCACACAGCAAGCCTGATATCATAAAAGGGGAACCCACATTTCAAGTAGCCGGTGCTGTGTGCAGTGGACTTGGGGTAAGAGAGCTGATGGGTATCTGAATTTGGTGCCAGACGTCAGTCTCTTTCAGGATAGACAGAATAGGAGTGAGCTTCTCCTTCCTGCTCCCTGGTTCTCAACGCGTACTCTGTCACCCAGTGCCTATTTTCTTAAGGTAGGGAAAATATTTTGGAGCCAAAAAACATTTGAGTCTAGATCTTGGCTCTGCTGCTTACTAGTTATAAAACTTTGGATGCGGTACCTTACCTTGCTTAGCCTCAGTTTCTCCACGTATAGAAGGGAATTGATAACAGTTTCTAACTTGTCACAGGGTGATGGTGAAATAAATAAAATGAGCTACTGTGACTTCAAATGCCTAGAATGGGTTCTGACTCTGCCTTAGTTGGCACCAGTAAGTGGCAAGGTAGTTAGGTAGGCAGGGTAGTGTAGTACCCAAGAGCTCTGGAGTCAGCCTGTCTGGGTTCAAATCCACTTGCTATTTGCAGAATCTTAGGCAAGTTATTTAGCATCTCTGCTTTAGTTTCCTCATCTGTAGAATAAGGAGGATGCTAGTACCTCCCTCACAGGGCTGTAAATATATGAAAAGCACTTAAAACTGTGCCTGGCATATGAGTGAGCTGTTATTTTTATTCCTGTAAGCTTGATTCTTATCATCGATAACCTTAGCATTGAGCAGGATTTCTTGCAGGCAGGTGTCAGTGCTGAATCAGGAAGGTGCCAGGGAGAAAATTCTCCTACCTAAGGGCCTTTGCAAGAGAAGCATAATTCTACTTCCTCAGCCTCTGTGTTTTTGTGTTGTTTTTTTTTTTTTTTTTTGAGCTGACATGAGGAATTTATTTTGTAAAAAAGAAACATCTAGAGAATGCCACCGCTTCTGTGTTTTTAAATAAATCCACTTGGGCCCTGCAAATGCAGAACCTGGGGCTGGAATAAAGTGACTAGCCCTGCATGGCCATCTGTAAATGAGAAGCAGAACACTTCTCAGGTGCCAGCCTTCCTTCTGGGGTCAGTGTGGGGCTGCCCCTGCTGTCCTCCAAAAAGTTGGCCAGTGTCCCAAAGGGAGAGTCACCAGTGCCCAGCTGGAAAAGCCGGCTCGGAGCAGTGCTGTCCATTGGCTGTAGCACTTGCCTTATTAAAGCACTGCAGCCCTGGACAGCCACCAGCCCCAGGAGATCTGGAGGGGGGCCAGACAGAAAGGTGCAGGTTGTGCCGCCGCTTAGCCACACTGCGTAAACTGCCCTTGGTAGTTTTCCAAGGAGCAAACCTACCTGCTCATCCAACATGGCTGCTCAGAGGTCTGCAGCTCCACTGAGGCGATGCTGACTGGCCAGACCAGCCTGACCAGTGGGATGGGCAGTGAGCAGGACAGCCTCTGCCCGAGGATGTTAAATAACCATGAATTGATGGCCTCTTGGCTAAATGAGGGTTCTGATTGCACCAATTGTTAGCAGAGATAAATCTTGCGGCAGCAGGTGTGAGCGTGTGTGCACGGAGTTGTTGATTGCCCTCCATTGCACACACAGTCTAAGGAATGTGATTGAATCCCCATTCTTCACTGTACTTGCACTGTGTTTTATAGAGTCTAAGGCATGCTCTTTTTCCCCCTCACATTGTAACATCTTAGATTGGCGTGTGTTTGTTGTGATGGAGGTGTGTTGTAATTTAATTTGACAGTGCCACTTTCTTGGTGCATTTGAAATAATGGTGCATCTTAAAATCACAGGCAGCTTGGATTTAAGGAAACATAGAAACTAGGTAACCTCTGGAGAACTTACATAATTTGCACAATTTCTTCAAGGAAGAGTGTAGAGCCACCTTGTAATGGTGGCAGGATTAAAAGAGGGGACACCTTGGTTTGATTCAAGAGAATAAACTTGGACTCTGGGTAGACTGGGCTGAGACTCCAGCTTTGTGGCTCAACAGCTGTTTGACCTTGGGAAAATAGAGCAGCCTCTTTGAGACCCAGGTTCTTGCCCCTCATGTGCACATCATGGCCCCACAGTCATCGTGATTGTTACAAGACACCTTTCCTGGTTTCTCTCTTGCTGAATATCATCATCTAAAGTCACACTGCCACATTCTGTCTTGGCTAAGTGGGGACGTGGGTTCAGGGTATGGGTCACCGGCCTTTCCAAGGTAGCAGAGGTCTTCTCGACTTAGTTCTCATAATCATGAGACGTAATTCTGCCTTCCTTCCTTCATCCTCCTCCCACTTTGCCTGAGTGTTTATTTTCACATGGGTTTCTTTTTTAGCAATTTACTTTTAACTTTTTCTCCTCTCCCTTTGTGTAAAATCTTCCTACATGTAGTTTCTTGGAATCTCCCTGTGGTGGGAGAAGGAGGAGGGCTCTGCCCCACAACTCCCAGTGGCACAGACGTCTGGTGTGCAACCTTCAGCTCCAAATCCCAGTGCCACCAACTTTGCTGACTACTGTTGTGTTTCTCTGCTGAGTACTGTCCATAGGGTTCTGGGTGACACCTGTAGCTGGGCAAACGATGAGGCTATGGAGGGCCAGACATGGGTTGCTCACTGAGGTTGGAGCAGGGGTGGGGGAGGAGGGCACCGAGTTTGAAGCAGGGAGAGACAGGCTTATGGGTTTGTCTGTCTGACAAGGAATCAGCAAGGGGCAACATAGCAGGAGCCACTGAGGGAGACTTTTGAGAGCAGGTAGTGGTTCGGGTTTTTTTTGTTTTTGTTTTTGATTGAGACAGAGGCTCACTTTGTCACCCTCAGTAGGGTGCCGTGGTGTCATAGCTCACAGCAACCTCAAACTCTTGTGCTCAAGCGATTCTCTTGCCTCAGTCTCCCGAGTAGCTGGGACGACAGGCACCTGCCACAATGCCCAGCTATTTTTTATTCGTTTGTTTTTTTAGCAGGCCTGGGCTGGGTTCGAACCCACCAGCCCCGGAGCATGTGGCCGGCGCCCTAACCACTGAGCCATGGGCCCCCAGCCCAGATAGTGGTTTGAACCTGTTTTCCCCAGAAGTCTCTTTTCAGCCTCTTTCCCTCTCAGCATTCAGGTAGAACCACCAGCCTGACTGCCTCCATTTATGGACAGCATCAGGGATTCAAAGGTCCTCTGTTGATGAGGTCGTGTTTATGCCCCTGTGCATAAGAAACAGTATGTGCCATTCATAGGGGCTGCTAAAGGTGGGCCGGAGCACCGGGGTTGAGGGAGCAGGGGCAGTAGTAGGAACTGAGGCCGGCACCTGCTGGAAAGGGCTCTGCTGCTGGTCTGAGAAGCCAGGACCTGGTGCAGTGGGCAGTGCGGAGCCCATAGGCTCTTTGGGGAAGTTCCTCATGGACTCCCCGGGGAGCTTCCACCCTCTGAGCCCCAAGCTATGGCTTGTCACACCTAATGCCTCATCACTTGCGCCTACCCCAGGAGAGCCTGGGAAGGGACCTGCCCTGGCCCAGGTCCCCTCAGCTGAATTTCCAGCCATGTATGCTGGAGTGGCACCCCCAGCCCCACCCTGGTGCCAGACAGCAACTCTTAAAACACACATCCTGTGTAGCTGGGCCTGACAAAGAGGGATGCTGAAAATGAGCCTGCAGGAAAAGACTGGTGGGGCTCAGGGCCATGGGTGGTACTGGCGGAGGGAGGGTGGTTATGAAAACAGAGGCTTCTGCCGGAGTCCCTGCAGGGTGGGGAGGAAGAGTCACGATGCCAGATCACAACCCACCTGGTCTAGGAAGGAAGGTCAAATGGAGCCTCGGCCTTGGCCGTGGGTGAACACTGACATCTTCAAGGCTTTCCAAGGCCTGAGGGCTGCTGTGGCAGAGAGAGTGGGGTAGATAATTGGCCGTAGACTGTGGGTCAGCTCCAGCCAGGTGTGTGCTCCTTAAAGCAGAGGGTAGGCTTTCCCTGGGGAATCCCATGTCACCTCTTTAGAGGATGCTTCCCTGAGGGAATGCTGTCTGGCCTACCTGGCCTGAGCCACCACTTCCCTGTCCCAAACCTTCACTTGGAGTCTTTAAGCTGCTCTTATGATGATGAAAGTATGGAGCCCCCAAAGCACGCCCTACAAACTCTTGGCTGTGTGCGTAATTAAGCCCTCACTTCAAACAGCCGCATTTTTAAAAGCTATAATTTGTAGCCCAAAATAGCTGCCTGTTCCAAGAACCAGGAAAGCCCTTGATGTGCGCCCCTTTCGACTTGTATCCCGTTAATTCGCTTCCGTTCGAGCTGCCCAGACACCTGGCTTGTGATTTTCTCAGAAGAGCTGGGGATGTGGTGGTGGCTGTGAGGGAACTGGAGCTTCTGAGAGGTGCTTGGGAAATCTTTTCTGAGAATTTAGATGGGATGATTGAACTTAGGGGGCTCCTGATTCAGATGGCCCTCACCTTGTATGCCACTCCAAAGGGCAGTAAAAGAGAAACTGCAGTGTAGTTTTGGTGGGAAAACTCTGTGGATACCATTTCCTCATCCATAAGGAGGAGGCAGTATTGTGGGGATTTTAGGTGAAAAAATGAGACCACCCCTGTCAAGCACGGAGCAAAAAAACACCAGCATGTGGTAGGTACTCAAGCTTGTTGGCGTCCTCTCCTCCCCCTGAGGTGGGGCTGAGGAGGTCTGGGGGTTCAGGTAGGCGGATGGGGGATGCAAAGCTAAAAGGAAATGCCCCCTTGGACCTGCAGCTTTTTCTCTGGGCTGGCATGCCTGGAATTCCTGGGGTTAGTTGCTGGGTTTGTTTTCCAGATGTGGAAGCAATTTAAGTTCTGTTTTCATAATCCCCAACAGTTTGCCTCTGAAGTCCACATTCTCATTTGAGAATCAAGGCCTTTGGCTCTATTTGTGGGGCAGGAGGTAGAATAGATAGTGGGAAGTAGGGCACTGGGATCTGAGTCCCATGGCTTTGTTGGGACAGTCACACCCCATGTGGGGCTTGGTCAGAAGGTAGGTTCTGGTCCCCTGTGGGTTTTCCCTGGAGAGACGAGTTCCTTGGCTGAACTCAGCCGTACCTTCATCCACCATCACCGACCCTGAAAGCTTTGGGGCTGGGGTTCCAGCCATGTCAGAGGGAGGCCTGCAACTCAGGCGAGCAGGGTGCCTATGTGTCCCAGGAGCAGCGGGGGCCCTCTTTCCCACACTGACCACAACAGAGGGAAGAAATCTGCTGTGGATTTCAAGTAGCCAGAAATACTGTCTGGCATGGAGAAACCGGTAATATCTTGCTCAGTTACGAGCACTTCTGGCCACAGAGGCAGCCAGACCCAGGATTAGGCGCCATGTGTGAGCTCCTGTGGTTCCAGGGCCAATCACTATGTAGGTAATAGAACTTCTACATTTGTCTTAAAACTACACTAAATACAATTCTAGGTGAACAAAAATTGCCTGTACAATTTTTTTTTTTTTGGTAGAGACAGAATCTCACTTTATCGCCCTCCTCCGTACAGTGCCGTGGCGTCACACAGCTCACAGCAACCTCCAACTCCTGGGCTTAGGCGATTCTCTGGCCTCAGCCTCCCAAGTAACTGGGACTACAGGCACCCGCCACAACACCTGGATATTTTTTTGTTTTGCAGTTCAGCCGAGGCTGGGTTGGAACCTGCCACCTTTGGCATATAGGGCCGGCACCCTACTCGCTGAGCCACAGGCGCCGCCCTGCCTGTGCAATTTTAATGTCTCTAAACTATACATATACTTCTTTAAAATTCAGGCTGGGCATGGTGGCTCACTCCTGTAATCCTAGCACTCTGGGAAGCCAGAGTGGATGGATTGCTTGAGCTCAGGAGTTCTAGACCAGCCTGAGCAAGAGCCAGACCCCATCTCTAAAAAAAATAGCCAGGCGTTGATGGGTGCCTGTAGAGCTACTTGGGAGGCTTGAGTTTGAGGTTGCTGTGAACTGTGATGCCATGGCCCTCTTACCCAGGGTGATAAAGAGAAACCCCTTCAAAAATATATATATATATTGAATTAAAATGCAATACCTATACAATTGAGAGAACACAAGAAAATAGAAATACTTTATACTTATGTTGGTAGTGTTTACAAAACATCATCCTGATCACTCTAAATTCAGCATGCTTTGATTTCAGCAAAGTATAGTCTCTTAGGAAGCAGGACTATATCACATTATCACATTGATCATGAAAGACACTTCAGCCTTTTTTTTTTAGAGACAGAGTCTCATTTTGTCGCCCTTGATAGAGTCCTGTGGCATCACAGCTCACAGCAACCTCCAGCTCTTAGGCTTAGGCGATTCTCTTGCCTCAGCCTCCCAAGTAGCTAGGACTATAGGCACCCACCACAACGCCTGGTTATTTTTTGTTGCAGTTTGGCGGGGGCTGGGTTTGAACCCACTGCCCTAGTTATATGGGTCCCATACTCACTGAGCCACAGTGGCTGCCCCCTTTTTTTTCCTTGAGGACAGATCAAAAATAAATAAATTCCAAGTCTCTTTGATTAGGTTTTATAAATCCTATCTAGATAATCCTTGGCTTAAGATAGGTTTATATTCTAATAAATCCATCATATATTAAATATATACATTTTTTTTTTTAGAGACAGAGTCTCACTCTATTGCCCTGGGTAGAGTGCCATGGTGTCACAGCAACCTCCAACTTGTGGACTTAGGCAGTTCTCTTGCCTCAGCCTCCTGAGTAGCTGGGACTACAGGCGCCCGCCACAACGCTTGGCTATTTTTTATTGCAGTTTGGCCAGGACCACGTTCAAACCCGCACCCTTGGTATATGGGGCTGGCACCCTACCCAAAAGCCACAGGCGCCACCTGATACATTAAATATTGTAAATTAAACATGCATTTAATGCACCTTCCCCACCAAACGTAGCCTACCTTAAATGTTTCCCAAACACTTGCTTTTAGGCTACAGTTGGGAAAAAATCATCTAACACCGATTATGTTTTATAATAAAGTATTGCATATCTCATGTAATACTGTACTGAAAGTGAAAAACCGTCATTTGGGTACTCTTGAGGTATGGTTTCTACTCAACGCGAATAGCTTTCATACCATCATATGGTCAAAGTCATTGTCAAACCTTCGCAAATTTGGTGCCCCCTGTAGTTTTCTTTGGAGGTTAAATTGAATTGACCTTTAAAAAATTAGCTTTTATTATCAAGGTGGGAAGGTGAGCAAACAGTCCAGACCAAGCTTAGGCAAGAGTTTCCATGCGGCTTCTTTGGACAGGAGAAGGAAATGGTGTATTGGTTTGCTGGGACTGCCGTAACCAGACTGGGTAGCTTAAACAACTGAAATGTATTTTATCACAATTCCGGAGGCTGAAGTCTGAGATCAGGGTCCCACCAGGGTTGGTTTCTTCAGAGGTTTCTCTCCTTGGCTGGTAGATAGCCATCTTCTTCCTGTGTCTTCATACAGTGCCCAGCCATTACATTCTCTTTTTGAGACAGACGGAGGTAGTTGTCTTACAGAAGATCCCACATATGTTTTGTCTAATTATTTTCCCTCTAGTAATGTGTAACTTGTTTCTTTATCCTCTGTTTTCCCATCTAGTAGATGGATCCTAAGGCTTGATAAGAACTGAGTTAAGGCTCGGCGCCTGTGGCTCAACGGGCTAAGGCGCCAGCCACGTACACCTGAGCTGGTGGGTTCGAATCCAGCCTGGGCCTGCCAAACAACGATGACAGCTGCAACCAAAAAAAAATGGCCAGGTGTTGTGGTGGGCGCCTGTAGTCCCAGCTACTTGGGAGGCGGAGGCAAGAGACTCGTTTGAGCCCAGGAATTGGAGGTTGCTGTCAGCTGTGATGCCACCGCACTCTATCCAGGGTGATAGCTTGAGGCTCTGTCTCAAAAAAAAAAAAAAAAAAAGAACTGAGTTAAATATTGTGTTTGGCCAGGCATGGTGGCTCATGCCTGTAATCCCAGCTAATCCAGAGGCTGACACAAGATCATCACATGAGCTCAGGAGTTCAGTACCAGCCTGAGTAACATGGTGAGACCCCATCTCTACAAAAATTAAAAATAAAGTATAAAAAGAATAAATTAGCCCAGTGTGATGAAGTGCACCTGTAGTCTCAGCTACTAGGGAGGCTGAGGTAGGAGGATTGCTAGAGCCCAGGAGTTGGAGGCTACAGTGAGCTATGACACCAACTCTCGGCTAGACAACAGAGCAAGACCCTGTCTCAAAAAAGCCCCCCAAACAAAAAAGATCCTGAGGTTTGATTAGAACCTAGTAAAATATTTTGTTTAATTTAGCACAGTGGCTCACACCTGGAATCCCAGCTACTTGGAAGGCTGAGGTGAGAGGAGTGTTTAAGGCCAGGAGTTTGAGACACTCAAGACCAGCCTGGGCAGCATAGCTTGACCTTTTCTCTAAAATATAAAATAAAATTTAAAAAGATGAATCACTCTCTCTCTTTTTGTTTTTTGAGTCAGAGCCTCAAGCTGTCTGGATAGAGTGCTGTGGCATCACAGCTCACAGCAACCTCCAGTTCCTGGGCTCAAGCGAGTCTCCTGCCTCTGCCTCTCAAGTAGCTGGGACTACAGGCGCCTGCCACAACACCCGGCCATTTTTTGGTTGCAGCTGTCATTGTTGGTTGGCGGTCCTGGGCTGGATTTGAACCTGCCAGCTCAGGTGTATGTGGCTGGTGCCTTAACCCGTTGAGCCACTGGTGCCGAGCCTTTTTTTTTTTCTTTTTGAGACAGAATCTTATTATCTGACCCTCGGTAGAGGGCCACAGCATCACAGCTCACAACAACCTCAAACTCTTGGGCTTAACGATTCTCTTGCCTCAGCTTCCCAAGTAGCTGGGACTACAGGCACCTGCCACAACGCCTGGCTATTTTTTTTTTCTTTTGCAAAGTTGTGATTGTTGTTTAGCTCGCCTGGGCCTGGTTTGAACCACTGTGCTACAGGCGCCAAGCCTACTCTATTTTTCTTGAATGTCATGAAGATATCATAAATAAATAAAAATAAGACTACCTCCTAGGTGGTGCCATGTACTTCATGGTGTATCCCTCAGGAGGCCAATGTCTGAATCTTCCCAATTAGTGATGCTAAATTTGATCACTGCATTACAAGGACAATAGCCTATGTTCTCCAAGGTAGAGATATGCAGAAGTTTTCAGTGTTTTGCTATAATCTGTAGGATGAGACTTTGGTGCTTTGCAGGTATCCAATTTCTCACCAACCTTTAATTGAAGGGTTTTATTCTATAATTGTTGGGCATAGTGTTCTCTATGTCTCAGTCAAGTTTATGTTGTCCTCTTCAATTCTCTTACTTGTTCCATCAGTTACTGAGAGAGGTGAAATAAAATCTCCAACTCTTTGTTCTGTTAAGTTTTGCTTTATGTATTTTGAAACTGTTATTAGATGCATAAGTGTGTAGGAGAGTTACATCTTGTTAAACCGATCCTTTATCTTTTTTTTTTTTTTTTTTTTGAGACAGAGCCTCAAGCTGTCACCCTGGATAGAGTGCTGTGGCATCACAGCTAACAGCAACCTCCAACTCCTGGGCTCAAGCGACTCTCCTGTCTCTGCCTCCCAAGTAGCTGGGACTACAGGCGCCTGCCACAACGCCCGGCCATTTTTTGGTTGCAGCCATCATTGTTGCTTGGCGGGCCTGGGCTGGATTTGAACCCGCCAGCTCAGGTGTACGTGGCTGATGCCTTAGCCCGTTGAGCCACAGGCGCCGAGCCTGCTTTATCATTTTTAAGTGTCCCTCTATGTCTTGCCATAAAGTCTGCCTCATCTAATAATATAGTTCTACCAACTTTCTTTTGATTGGTGTTTGGATGGTGTATCTTTTTCTCATTCTTTTTCTTTTGACCTGTCTGTGTTCTTTTGTTTTAAATTGTGTCCCTTATAAGTGGCATGTGGTGATTTTGGTATTTGGGTTTTTTTTCTAGTTGGCAATTTTTTTTTTTTTTTTTTGAGACAGAGCCTCAAGCTGTCACCCTTGAGAGAGTGCTGTGGCATCACAGCTCATAGCAACCTCCAATTTCTGGGCTTAAGCGAGTCTCCTGCCTCCGCCTCTCAAGTAGCTGGGACTACAGGCGCCCGCCACAACGCCCGGCCATTTTTTTTTTTTTTTTTTGGTTGCAGCTGTCATTGTTGTTTGGCGGGCCCGGGGCTGGATTTGAACCCGCCAGCTCAGGTGTACGTGGCTGGCGCCTTAGCCTGTTGAGCCACAGGTGCCGAGCCAGGCAATTATTTTTAATTATATTTTTATATATAATTAAATAATTATATTTGTAATCATAATTAAATAATTATATTTAATTACTTTAATAGGATTTACTCCGTTTTCATTTAATGTAGTACCTATATGGTTGTTATTTGCCTTTTTTTTTTTTTTGGGGGGGGGGACAGAGCCTCAAGCTGTCACCCTGGATAGAGTGCCGTGGCATCGCAGCTCACAGCAACCTCCAATTCCTGGGCTCAAGCAAGTTTCCTGCCTCCGCCTCCCAAGTAGCTGGGACTACAGGCGCCCGCCACAACGCCCGGCCATTTTTTGGTTGCAGCCGTCGTTGTTTGGCGGGCCCGGGCTGGATTTGAACCCGCCAGCTCAGGTGTATGTGGCTGGCGCCTTAGCCCGCTAAGCCACAGGCGCCGAGCCTGTTATTTGCCTTTTATGTGTCCCATTTACTCTTTGTTTTATTATTGTTGTTATTATTATTATTATTATTTTTTTTAGAGACAGAGTCTCGCTTTGTCACCCTCAGTAGAGTGCTGTAGCGTCACAGCTCACAGCAACCTCTAGCTCTTGGGTTTAGGAGATTCTCTTGCCTCAGCCTCCCGAGTAGCTGGGACTACAGGCACCCGCCACAACACCCGGCTGTTTTTTTGTTGCAGTTTGGCCGGGGCCAGGTTCGAACCCTCCACCCTCAGTATATGGGGCCGGTGCCCTACTCACTGAGCCACAGGCGCCACCCTGTTTTATTATTTTTAATTGATACATAATTGCATATACTTATGGGGTGCAGTGTGATGATTTGATGCACGAGTACATGTACATTATGGAATGATCAAATCGGTAACTAGCCTATCCGTCACTGTAAATGCTTGCCATTTCTTTATGGTAGGAGCATTCAAAATCCTGTTTTCGGTGGTGCCTGTAGCTCAAACAGCTAAGGCGCCAGTCACATACACCAGAGCTGGTGGGTTTGAATCCAGCCTGGGCCTGCCAAACAGGGACAACTACAACAACAACAACAACAACAAAAATAGCCAGGTGTTGTGACGGACGCCTGTAGTCCCAGCTACTCAGAAGGCTGAAGCAAGAGAATCACTTAAGCCCAGGAGTTTGGGGTAGCTGTGAGCTATGACTGGGCTGTAGCTTGAGGCTCTGTCTCAAAAAAAAAAAAAAATCCTGTTTTCTCGCTATTTTGAAATGTATAATATGAAGTCAATTAGTTCAAGAACTCATCCTAGAAAAAGTGCTACATACCTCATTGCTGGATAGGGTTACAGTAACCAGATAGCCCAGGGAAGTACTTCAAAGGTGACTATAGTGATATTCAGCAATGATGTATATTAGCTCTTTTTCTAGGATGAGTTTATGAACTTAATTGTCCAACTATAGTAACCATACTGTGCTGTAGAATACCAGGATTTATTCTAACTATAAGTTTGTACCTACTGACCAACCTTTCCCTACCCCCCTGCTTCTCCCATCCCCCAGCTCTAGTAACCACCGTTCTGTTCTCTACTTCTATGAGATCAACTTGTTTAATTTCCACACATGAATGAGATCATACGGCATTTGTTCTTCGGTGCCTGGTTTATTTCACTTACTATCTTCTGGATTCTTCCATGTTGTCACAGATGATGAGATTTCATTCTTTTTTATGGCTGAATGATCTCCCACTGTGCATATACACATTTATCCATTCATCTGTTGATAGATACTTAAGTTGATTCCCTATCTTAACTATGGTGACTAGTGCTATACTAAACGGGGGGGGGGGTACAGATATCTCTTTGATGTACTAATTTTACTTCTGTTAGACATACGTGTATCCAGTAGTGGGATTGTTGGATAATATGTCAGTTAATTTTTAATTTGAGGGGGGGGACCTCCATACTACTATCCATAGTGGCTGTACTGATTTACATGTGTGTGAGAGTCCCCTTTTCTCCACATCCTCTCCAGTATTTTTATCTTTTTGATAATAGTCACTCCAACTGGATTGAGGTAATGTTTTTGATTTGCATTTTTCTAATGATTAGTGATGAACATTTTTTCATGTACCTATTGGCCATTTATATATCTTATTTTGAGAAATGTTTATTTAGCTCTTTTGCCCATTTTTATGATCAGATTATTTGGGTTTTTGCTATTGAGTGGAGTTCCTTAGATATTTGAGACAGAGTCTCACTCTGTCGCCCTTGATAGAGTGCTGTGGCATCATAGCTCACAGCAACCTCCAACTCTTGTGCTTAAGCGATTCTCTTGCCCCAGCCTCCCGAGGAGTTGGACTACAGGTGCCCGCCACAATGCCCGACTATTATATTATTTTTGTTTTTCAACTGCTAGCTTTTGATGTGCTCGTGTGTTATTGGAACAGAAGTGGCATGGTGGTCAGAGAGATCATGTGGACAGTGCAGCAGTTGAGGGTGTCCAGTGGGGTCACCCTATGGTCCAGGCTCTGACCTGTAGCCTAATGGGCTTGAAAACCAGATCTTACTGGCTTTTCCCACACCCCGAGTATTCAGGTCCACTCATGACCACAGATTGTCCCTAGGTAGACATGTGGAGCCAAAATGCCAGCGGATTCCCTAGCAGTGAGCAGTGCCCCTGCAGTGAGCTCGGACAGTCCTCTCCCTCTATCCGCAGGCCCCTGGGAGGGAGTCGGAGGTGAACTAGGACACGGGCCAAGGTTTGGATGGACATCGAATGATCACCAGCTCTGGTGTCAGCTGTGCCAGGTTCCACAGCCTTTGGCACAGGTTGGGCATGCTGGTCAGTTTAGCATGGCCAAGTGCACGGGTGGACACTGCCAGGGTCTACCTCAAATCCTCCATATTTGTGCTTCCCAGAAGCCCACTCGCTCTAGCCCCCCTCTGAGGACGTGCTCGTCCCTTACACTTCCAGTCCCCCAACTTTGCCGTCCTTTAGGAGATTTGCTTATGTCTGCTTGGAGTGGAGCTCCTAGGAGGCTCTCTGACACCTCTCATTTCTGGGTTTTTCTGGGATCTGTGGCTCACCCCCTTCCCCTGTACTCCTCTGATGCTGCCTTATCAACACCCTGTGTGTTGGGCTGGGGTGTGAGACTGGGGAGAGAGCTCGAGAGTTGTGATGAAAACGCTGCATGAGAGTGGCTTTTGCTTTCTCTGCTGTTCAGCACCCACCTGAGGTTCCACAGCTGGTGGGCACCTGATCAAGACTGAACCACATCTGCCTGAGAGCCTCTGGCTCCCATCTATAATAGGGTGGTCTGGGACCTCCCTGCTGGGAATGAAGTGAGGCTCAAAGCCTGCTCGTTTCCCACTTGATCACCTGGGGAAACAATGAGTTATCACCATGCCCCACCCTGAGGGTGAAAGAGTGTAGCAGTTACGTGTCTACTCGGAGATCTGCTTTGAAGGCACAGGACAGGCAGGAGCAGTGGGCCCAGGGCTGCTCCTGCTGAGCCTTTCCATGGTGAAGTTCAGGTGGTTCATGGAGCTCCTGGCTTGGAGGAGAGAGCCTTTCGGGCAGGTGAGGTTGGCTAGGATTGGGGCACCAGCTCTGCTCCCCAGCTATCCTTTGGTCTCTGATCTGGCTCTGGGCATGAGAACACAGCACTGCGTCTGACCTTCCTGCCAGAGAGGGAAGCGCTGGGCTGGAGCTTTGATCTCACTGTGTGTGACCAGTCCCCAGGGCCTGGCTGCTGCCCTAGTAACTTGGTGACCTGCTCCTGTGCTTGCCCCTGGTTGTGTGGGAGTGAGCCGAGGTCTCCTGGTTGGGTACTTAGTACCCCTCTGGTCCCACCTTGCCACCTGAGTAACCCTTTGTTGACCGGGAATCTCTTGTCAGCCACTGCATATATACAGCTGCCCATCTGCAGAGCAAGGGCTGGCAGCCCCAGCAGGAGTCAGTTACAGCCTGGATTACTTACTGCTCTCTGCTGCTACCGTCTTTCCATGACAAGAGCAGCCGAGCCACAGTAGGGTGTAGGGGTCCAGCCAAGGTCATCTTATCCCTTCCCTGTGGGCCTGGGGGTGTCGGCACCCAGGAATTTGCTCACCAAACTAAACCTTCTGCCCACTGTCGGGAAAAGACCTGGGGAAACCCTTCTTTTGGCCCTCTGTGCCCCCAGACTGTCAGCTGGCTGGGAGTGTGCTGGGGGACCTCTTCATGGGTCTAACCTGGGCAGCTGCCAGCTCCCTGCCCCCACGGGGCTTGGTATACGTTCACCCCATCACCACACCCACCTTCCCAGCAGTGGCATCCATGTGTGCCCGCTGGTGCCTCGCTGTGAGGGGAGCTGGGATGTTGGGATGTGCCCGCCCAGGCTATTTTTACCAGCCTCGTCCCCACAGAGCTGTTCTCTGGCTGGGAGCTAGTGCCTTGGGAACGGAGCCATTGCCAGGGCTGGGCGTGAATGAGCTGGAGCCTCAGGGCTTTCCTGAACTCCCTTCCCCAGGCAGCATCTCTTCTTAACACTTATTAAAGGGTGTTGTTAATGTTGGGGTGACCTTCTGAGGCAGTGGGGAGAAAGGAGACCAGGGCACGGGCAGGGCAGGCCCTGCAGCATGCAGACATCTGGCTTCCCAGAGCAGAACCCAGCCGGCCCCCAGCCCAGTGTGGCACTGGGGTAGGCAAGGGGGCCCCCGGGGCTGGGTGGAGGCCAGGCTGCCCGCTTGTCTTCCTTCAACACGATGGTGACAAGAATAGGTCAGTTTTGCACTCTTTCTGTGTGGGCTGAGAGTGTTTTGAACGTGGGCCAACATTTCATTTTAATCATAATTAACTCCATGTTATAGATGGGGAAACCGAGGCTCTGGGAGGGTCATTAAACCTAAGGCCACTGGGCTTGTTGAGTGGTGAAGCAGGGTCTGATCAGTCCATTCCACAGCTTATCCCTAACGCCGGCTTGCCCCCTCTTCACCATCCTCAAGGTCAAGGCATTGACCTAGACTCTTGACCACAGTCCTGCCAGGTAGGTGTTCCCATCTCTGTTTTTAGATGAGGCCCAGAAATTAAACTTACCAAGCGGTCACACAGGCAGGCAGTGACCATACCAGAGTTGGCGCCCCGGCCTCAGGGTCCTGTGGCTGGGCTCTCCCCGCTCACCACCCTGTGGCGCATCTTGGTTGGGCCTGTGCTCATTAGTCCCCTACACGCGCTCCCTCGGTGCTTACCAGCGGGTGCAGATGGAGAACTCCCGTGGCTACCCATTTAGAGTGCTCCCTCTCGTAGGGAGTATGGAGATGTGGTTGCTTGGTTTCAGTGCCCTCTGCGCTCGCTGCCAGCAACACGTAGAGCACTGCTGTGTGTGACAGAGAGAGGGTCCCCATGAGGGGCAGCGGGGGCAGGAGAGGACCAGATACAGCCGTCGAGTTGGGGCCCTGCTGCCTGAGAGCACAGACAGTGGGGCATTGTGGGCTCTCCGAGGCTTGGCCGGCCCCCCGTGTGTATTGATACTGGGCCTTTTCAGCAGCCCTGAATTCAGCCCTTGCCAACTTCCTACAGAGGAAGGGTGACACGGGGCCTGCTGTCGGATGGACACAGCTCTCAAAGCTGGAGGGGGCCCAGGGCAGGCCGTGTGCCTCCAGGTTGCCACTTCAGCGTTGGCCAGCTCTATCTAGCCCCAGCTGGAGGTGGGGATGTGGCAGTAGGTGCTGCCCTGTCTGTCCTGCCAGAGCCGCTGCCCGTGTGCTGCTTCCCCAGCCCTCTCCAGATACTCCTGGCCTCAGAGCATCCCCCAGGCCCAGCCTCTCCGAAGGGAAGGAGGGATCCCCCGGCTGCCTGTCTGTCCAGGGCCTTGCTAGACAACCAGCTGGTGACCCACGTGCTGTGGGGACAGCTCAGCCTCTGGTACTATTGTATGTTGTCACATGTGGCCCTCAGTGGCCTCTGAGGTAGAGGTGATTGTCCTCGTTCTGTAGTTAGGGAACCAGAGTCTCAGAGAGGTGGTCACTTGCCCAAGGTCACACAGCTTATGAGTGATAGGCCCACAGGACTGAAACCCAGTCTTCTGGGCTCCAGCGGGCCCTCCCCCAGTCCCACACATGGGGGACTTTTGGATTTGGGGAGGACACACTGCACCTGCTCTGTCTCTCTTCACCCCATGTCCCCTCAGCAGGCTGGGAGACCGTGGGCCTGGGGTGGTCTGGACGTTACCAACCAAGCCTGTGTGGCTCACAGTGGCTGGCCCTGTGCTCTAGGGGGACAGGGAGCTTTGTGCTCAGGGTTGGTCGTGGGCCCTGAAGAGTCAGCTTGTACTACAGACGATGCCCAGTGCTGCCTCCTGAGGACCCCATTCCTTCCCTCAAGGCCCCCAAAAGACCAGACACAGCCTTCCTGGCAAGCCCTGAGGAGGCTGCACTGAGTGCCAGGCCTGGACATGTCTCTGATGTCCCAAGGGTCACAGACGGTGGCCAGATGATCTTGCATGGACATCTTTTTCATACACCAGGGAGTAGGCAGGACATGGAGCTTTGAGGGACAGAGTCTTGGAGCCCCCGGGCACAGACTCTGCTCAGAGACACCTGCTCATCCGGCAACACAAGCTCTTGGAAGGCCCATTCCCTGTTCCCCAGTCCAGCCAGCCCTCCCGAGCAGGCTCAGTTCAGGACTGGGCATCCTCATGCGCCTTGAGAAGGGGACTGCTGTGGGTGGTGTGGACACAGATGGTGCCGCCAGGGGCGAGTGGGCAGTTCTGGGCCTCCCAATGAGTGTGACAGTCCTGAGATGGGGTGATGTCCTCTCTTTCACTGTCTCAGAAGCATAAAGATAGGGGTGCTGTGTGGCCCTGACCTGCAGGCAGCCTGGCCAGAGGGTGACTCACAGCCTCAGAAAGCCAGTGTCCATAGGCCACCTAGGAATCCTGTGAGGGCAATGTTTATATTATGGGCAAGTTCACCCTTTCCTTCTGCAACTTTTATCTGTAGAACATAAAAGAGGAAAGCTGGCTCTGAAGGGTTCTAATGAGTGACTCTGAGTTCGTTCTCCCAGCCGGTGTGAATAGTGAGTGGCTCACGGATGGGATAAGAAGCCTCCTCCGGCTCCTTCTAGCAGCTGCCCCTCTCTGACCCCCATCTGCAGCGACTCTCCAGGCCTAGCAGGAAGAGGGAGCTGGCGGCTCCACCTAGAAGACCCTTACCCAGAGGGAGGCCAGAGACTGCGACCCTTAGGGAACAGCACAGGTGACCAGGACGGATGTCACAGGCTGTTAGCACAGGGCTCTTGGGACAGGCATAAACCAGTACTGTCCTGGGTTAACCAAGGTGTGTGCGCAGACACTTTTCTTTTCTTTCTTTCTTTTTTTTTTTTATAGTTGGGGATTCTTTGAGGGTACAAGAAACCAGGTTACACTGATTGCATTTGTTAGGTAAAGTCCCTCTTACAATCGTGTTCTGCCCCCAAAAGGTGTGGCAAGACCCCACCCTCCTCGCTCCCTCCCTCTCTCTGCTCCTCCTGCTCCTCTCCCCCCTCCATTCTTTCTCTCTCTGCTCTCCTTCCCCCACCCCCACTGTGTCATTAATTGTCATTAATTGTCCTCATATCAAAATTGAGTACATGGGATTCATGCTTCTCCATTCTTGTGATGCTTTACTAAGAATAGTGTGTTCCACTTCCATTCAGGTTAATACAAGAGCTGTAAAGTCTCCATTTTTAATGGCTGTATAGTATTCCATAGTGTACATATGCCACAGCTTGTTAATTCATTCCTGGGTTGGTGGGCATTTAGGCTGTTGCTGCATTTTGGTGATTGTAAATTGAGCTGCAATAAACAGCCTAGTGCAAATGTCCTTATGATAAAAGGATTTTTTTCCTTCTGGGTAGATGCCCAGTAGTGGGATTGCAGGATCAAATGGGAAGTCTAGCCTGAGTTCTTTGAGAGCTCTCCATACTTCCTTCCAAAAAGGTTGTATCAGTTGCGGGCACTTTTCTTATAGCTATCTTTATACCATTTGAATTGGGGGGAGAGAAACTACTAGAAATGATTTTCAAGTTATAATTAAAATTCCCTTGCCTTGGGTAAACAATTGTGGGTTGAGAGAAATGGTGTTAATATAGGGAGCAGTTGATTTTGAGAGAAGAAGCTGGAGTGAGTGTGTGTGTGTGTGGAGTGTCGGGTGGGCGAGGGCCTGGGCTGGGCGTGTCGGAGCCGGGTCAGGTCTCTGCAGAGCCCTCTGTGAGCTGGGTGCTTCCCGGACAGCCGGCCTCCCATGCTGGGCCATGTGATGAGATTAGTGACATTGAGGTGGGAAGGGCCTGGGAACATGTTCCTGACACAACCTCCCCGGCTCTGTGGTGGGGTGCCTGGCTGTATGGCACCAACTTTACCGGTCCATCTGGTGTTCAGCTTGAGTCCCGGGACAGGCGGGAGCCGAAGTCACTAATTGCCATCTATTAGCCCAGGGATCTCTTAGCGGGGACAGATCCCCAGGAGGACCAGCAGTTCACCAATGGCAGCTGATGGCTGAATATGTCTGCACAGGCACGTTCAAGCCTGTCACTGAGCAGCTTCTTCAGACGACCCTGACCCTGTTGTCATCTGAGATTCCCGGAGGCTTTTCACAGCCCTTGTTCCTGTTACCATTCTTGTAGTGTTAGGGCTGAGGGGACCTTAAACGGGGCTGTCTGCTACCCCTAGCTGAGGAGCACACCAGGAACTTTGGGAATAGGTTGACTTCTCAGATGGGAACAGATAGGAACAGGACCTGGGGAGTACCTGCCTTCTCAGAGACAAAGTGCCCACAGGAAATGGTTTGCAAGGACCTACCCCTTAGTCTAGGATACGCTTTGAACAAAGCCAGAGCCCTTCTGCGAGATTTGAGCAAAAGGTGCGCACTCATCTCTGTGGCTCACTGTCGTCATGCCAGGCAGTGTCCTGGGCACTGGCCCCAGCACGGGCAGGTCTGGCCTAAAGCGCGGACGTGAAAGGCCTGGTGTTCTTGCTCCCCAGGCTCGCCTTGCACTCTCTGGCCAGGATATATTCATTAAGGTCCTTCTGTGCCAGATGCTGACATGAAATAACTCCTTTAATGGACACCGTGACCCTGGGAGACTCCATCGCCATTCTTTTTTTTTTTTTATTGAATCATAGCTGCATACGTTAGTTCAATCATGGGGTACAGTGTGCGGGTTTCATATCAGAATTGTTCCTCTCCACGGAAATCTTTAGTAAAAGGCGAAAGATTTATGCGATCTGAAGAGAAACCAGAGTATCCATCGCCATTCTTGATTTACACGAGAGAGAACTAAGGCTCGGAGCGGGTCTGTGATGTGCTCAGGCTCACAGATGGTGGGTCCCAAGCTGTGCAGACTCCCCGATGCCACGCTGCATCAACTCTGCTGGGTCAGGGGTGGTTCTTGAAGACCATTCAATGTCCTTAACATGGATCACCAAGGAGCTGTCTTGAAGTCATTTGTCTTCCTGTGGATACTTTGTGATGGGGACTCCATTGTGCTGGCCATGTGCCCCCGAATGGCCTGACTAACCTGGCTGTGGCCCTTCTTTGTGGATGGCCATTCCCGAGAGTTCCAGCTCCTCACCAGACTCTCATGGGTTGGCCAGTGTGAGAGGTCTCTGAGTCTAATCACCTGCCAGGCGTTCTCATGCTTGGGGTCTGGGCTTTTGTGCACCCCAGTGCCTGCTGTCCCTGGCCCTGCTGGCCTTTTTGCAGTCTGATGTGGAATGCTGAGCCATGGGGAGCTGGCCTCACTCATCCTGCACCCTTTGTCTTTCCCAGGGCAGTGAGGTCGCAGACCCTACGTATGTTGATGGCGAGCTCATCCCCAGGGAGCCCGGCTTCTTTCCTGAGGACGAGGAAGAGGCTATGACGTTGGCCCCGCCTGAGGGCCCCCAGGAGTCAGACATGGACAGCCCCATGGAGAGCACCCAGAGCCTGGAGGGGTCTGTCGGGAGTCCTGCTGAAGAGAAGGACGGGGGACTTGGGGGCCTGTTTCTGCCAGAGGACAAGTGAGTTAAAACTATCCGAAGTTTGGTATGTGCCTCTGGGCCCAGAAATGTGGTTTTTGGAAGGAAGTAAATGTGAGGCTCGCTCAAGATTTATATCACAGACATCCGTGTCATGGGTATTCTGAAGAGCAAAAAATTCTAAGCAGCCTAAAAGCTTTAAAGTGGGGATAGTTCTGGAATTTTAGGCAGTTGGGCAAAGTCAAATTTTAAATGACTGTTTAATGTTACAGGATATATGGTCTCAATTAGTTTGGAAACGCAGGTTACAAAGATGTCAGTGAAGTATGCTCTTATCTTTGTTAAAACACCTACATAATAGGAAATGCCTAGAAAAAAATTAATCTAGATAATTAAATGTTTATTTCTGGATGGTAGAATGATTGATCATTTTAATTGCCTCTCATCTGCTCTGTTCTATATTCTGTATTTTCTACATTATGTGCTCTCATAATCAGAAATATTACTTTAAAACAATATTAAGGCCTAAATGACTTTCCAGTGAAGTAATGTTGTCTTTTACTTTGGTGCTGGCAGACGGGGGTCCCTCCTCTTTCGGCCCTCACTAAGGCTCTGGAAGGAGGTAGACTTACGGGCCAGTGGGAAGCTGCCACCATCATGGCTAAGGAGGAGGGGCAGGCCCCCCTGTCGAAAGAAGGTGATGGTTACCCAGGGATCTAGAGAGAGTCGAACCGTATGAAATTGACAACTTTTAATCATTTTGAGCCTTCGAAAAAGAAAGATGATTTGATGTGGTTCAATCTAATACATTTTCTAAACATAGGGCTTCTCAGGTGCTGTGGTTCTGGGAGTCATGACATCCTTGGAGGAGACCTTTGGGGTTACTGATTGAGAGAGTTCTGCATTGCTTTCTGGCAGCGTTCATCAGCTGCACCTACATCCAGCCAACCCAAGGACAAGGACAGACCCGTGGATGCTGTGGCTAACTGTCTGCCACTTGCTCGTTCCTGTTATTTTGGGGGACTAATTGTGAGGAGATAAGTCAGCAGAGGGTACTGGGAGTTTTAGCAACATTTCAGGAGAAAGAACTGAAGAGTATGATTAATTCAACCCGAAGTGCTGCGGAATCTGGGGGCAGATAAATAAGTAAATAAAGGATGACCCAGGCACATACGAGGAGACTTGTTTTTTAGTAACCATTCTATCCATAGATAGAAACTGGGGTTCCAGGCTGGGCATGGTGGCTCATGCCCATAATTCCAACACTTCGGGAGGCTGAGGCAGGAGGATCACTTGAGGCCAGAAGTGTGAGACCAGCCTGAGCCACATATTGAGACTCTATCCCTGCTAAATATTTAAAAAAAAAAAAAAAAAATACCTCGAGGCTGGGCATGGTAGCTCATGCCTGTAAACCTAGCACTCTGGGAGGCCAAAGCAGATGGATTGCTTGAGCTCAGGAGTTTGAGACCAGCCTGAGCAATGAGTGAGATCCCCCTCCCCCTACTAAAAACAAAAACTAGCCAGGCATTGTGGCAGGTTTCTGTAGTCTCAGCTACTTGGGAGGCTGAGGCAGGAGGATCACTTGAACCCAAGAGTTGCTGTTGAGGTTGCTATTAGCTATGACACCAGGGCACTCTACTCAGGGCAATAGAGTGAGACTCTGTCTCAAAAGAAAAAAGAAAAGAAAATATAGCTTGGTGTGTAGTCCCACTACTCTGAAGGTTGAGGCAGGAAAATCACTAAAGCCCAGAAATTGTTTGAGATTATAATGAGCTATGATGATGGACATTACACCCCAGCCTGAGCAACAGAACAAGACATTGTCTCAGAAAAAAAGAAAAGAAAAAGTAATTTGGGTTCCCTGTGGGCATGGTTTCAGAGTACTACTTAACTCTTTCATACTTCTTTTACTGTTTCAGATCTCCCTTTTTTTTTTTTTTTTTTTTTTTTAGAGACAGAGTCTCACTTAGCTGCCCTCCGCAGAATGCTGTGGTGTTACAGCTCACAGCAACCTCCAGCTCTTGGACTTAGGCAATTCTCTTGCCTCAGCCTCTCGAGTAGCTGGGACTACAGACACCCACCACAATGCCTGGCTAGTTTTTTGTTGCAGTTTGGCCAAGGCCGGGTTTGAACCTGCTACCCTCAGTGTATGGGGCCAGCGCCCTACTCACTGAGCCACAGACACCACCCCAGGTTCCCCATTTTTGAATGTAGAGGTCAATGAGGTTGGAGAAATCCTAATTTTTGAGTAATAATGTACAGAAATTACTGCACAGTGACTAAAAGGAAGCTGTATTTCAGCCGGTCATGAGTTGTACTTCTCTTTGTCCTTGGGTTGTAGACGGGGCTCTGGGACATCACAGCTTACCCAGGAGAGGCCCCGGAGCCTCGGGTCTCCAGCTTCTGTTCTTTGGGATTAGACACTCTTGGACTAGAAATGGGAGACACTTTCACCTAGTAGCTCATTGTTATTTATTTTACACCCTCATTTGATTATGAAGGGAAACAGGAAAATTAAACAAAATTTGAGAAAGACTGGAAGAGTGAGAATGGGGAGCAGTGACCCACCACCCACACGCAAGCACTGCTACCGTCTTACTGGTTTTTGGGTTTTTTTGGTAGAGACAGAGTCTCACTTTATCACCCTCAGTAGAGTGCCGTGGCGTCACACAGCTCACAGCAACCTCCAACTCCTGGGCTTAGGCGATTCTCTTGCCTCACCCTCCCGAGTAGCTGGGACCACAGGCGCCCGCCACAACGCCCGGCTATTTTTCTGTTTTGCAGTTTGGCCGAGGCCGGGTTTGAACCCGCCACCTTTGGTATATGGGGATGGCGCCCTACTTATTGAGCCACAGGCACCACCCCGTCTTACTGTTTTTATCTCCTACTTTTTCTTAGACCTATATGTATATAGTCAGCACTCTGTATCCACAGGGTCCATGTCTGTGGGTCTAACCAACAGTAGGTTAAAAATATTGGGAAAAAAACCAAAAATACGATGATAAAAAATAATACACATTAAAAAACAATACACTAGTGACACCACGGCACACTACCGAGGGCAACATAGTAAGACTTTATCTCAAAAAAAAAAAAAAATACCCTGTAACTGTTTACATAACATTTACAGGTAATGTTAAGTTACAATTAGGTATTATAAGCAATCTACAGGGGAGGATGTGCATAGGTTGTATGTAAACGCTATGCCATTTTATATAAGGGACTTGAGTGTCCTTAGGTATTCAGAGGGGGTCCTGGAACCAATCCCCCTTGCATACCAACGGATGACTATACTCAGTCTTACTATTTCTAAAATTTTAAATCTAACTTTTATTTACATTCATTTTTTTCACATTATTTGTCAATATTTTAAAAAACCCTTCAACTATTTAATATTCTCTAATAATTAACTAACATTTCAGAAGCTATCATTTGATCGAGCTGTAACTAAATAGTTAGGTTACAGTTAGGGCAGTGTTGGTTTGAACATCTGTGTGCATAAACAGTTTCTGTGGTGACACATTTCTCTTTAGCTAGAGTCTGCAACCTGCACACTCACCAGGCCAAGAGGTACGACCTCAATCTGTAGTGCAGGCCTTCTTCTGAGAGTCCTCCTCTGACACAAGTGCTCTCCGTCCCTCAGGTCGCTGGTCCACACTCCCTCCATGACCACGTCAGACCTGTCCACACACTCCACTGCCTCCCTCATCAGCAACGAGGAACAGTTTGAAGACTATGGGGAGGGGGACGACGTGGACTGTGCCCCCAGCAGCCCCTGCCCCGATGATGAGACCAGGACCAACGTCTACTCAGATCTGGGGTCTTCAGTGTCTTCCAGGTGGCCCCTTGGTCTAGAAGGGCGTTTAGGATCTGGGAAAGGGGGCAGAACCAATTCAACCTCTCTGAGGGTTGGGAGCGTTCAGGCAGGACAAGTCTTGAGCTGACCATCCTTCCGTCTGTTCTGAACTGTGTGGGTTCTGCTCCTGGGGGCTTGGGGTGCTGCCTTTGTACCCTCATTAGGGGTCAGGAGTTCCTTCCCCCCAATTCTAGCCTGAGGAAGAAACAGAATTAACTTGGGGAGGCTGCAGATTGCGGGGGGAGGGGTCTGTATTGCTTTGCTCTGAGAACCTTAGTGTCAAAGGGCCCCTCCAAGCGACCATCTGTGATACCTTCTCATCCACCTGAGTCATCACTTATTCTGACATTAGCTCTCAGTTTGCCTTTCTGTTTAATGGGTACAACTCACAGCTGCTTTTCTTCGAGAATGCTGAAGAAGGGACGATCTGTTGGGGTATTTTCACTCCCTGCCCCTACTCCCACATGGTGAGCAGGGTGGGATAAGACACTAGACTGGACAGCAGTTAAGGTGATTTCTTTCCCTCTTGTGAATCAGTGCGGGGCAGACACCTAGGAAAATGCGGCATGCATACAACAGTGAACTGTTGGATGTGTACTGCTCTCAGTGCTGCAAGAAGATCAACCTCCTGAATGACTTGGAAGCCCGGCTGAGAAACTTGAAGGCCAACAGGTGAGCCAGGGGCCTCTCAGGGAGCAAGGGGCGTGAGAGGCCAAGGTGGACCCGGGGTGGGGAGAAGCAGCAGGCAAGGTACCCCATTGACAGTGGTAATGAGCACGATGTCAGACTAGGGTCGGTCCTGGGGCTTTTTCTGCAATAGGAAATCAGGCTGCTGATTTTCAGGACCAAGCTGATTAGCAGATTCCCTTCAGTGGGAGGGAGAAGCCCTGTCCTGTACCTTGGTGTCTTGCAGCTGGAGTAGGATAAGGGAGCGTACTAGAGCTCTCTCTGTTCATCGACTGTTTCCTCTGTCTCTCTCTAGCCCCAACCGAAAGATTTCCAGCACAGCCTTTGGACGGTAAGCACCTGACCAGGGTAGTGGGGAGGACAGGTTGAGCGTTGCCACGTTAACTGTGCTTCTGCTGCCCAGGAGGCCAGGGCTCCATGCCAGTAGCCCAGACCCAACCAGTGTCATGCGTGTGGGGCCACTTCTAGGGCAGAGGGGCCAGTCCCCACCCTTTCTGGCAGCATCTTCAAACCCTTGGTTGCCTCAGTCTCAGGCAGGCCCATCAGGGATGGCCTGAGAGACACAGCCTCATCCCACCCCCGCCGTCCCCCATGGCTGCCAGTGCCTTTCCTTCCATTTGGAGCTGACAGCCGTCCCAAAAGACCTTGGATTTCCTGCTGGCAGAGGTCTGGGCATGAGTATACCCCATCAAAGCAGGTCACTCTGCTCTAGTCATGTCCTGCACAGTTGACCTCCTGGGACTGCTATGTTCCCACTCTGCAGACTGGGCCCAGACCCACACCTGGGGCTGTGGGAGCTGCCAATGACTGTCCAGGCTCTGGCCTAGGAGCTTGGTGGGACAGTAGGGAAGGGAGTGCCCTCAGAGATGGGGGGCCTCAGCAAGCGTCTGCCTTGCCCCATCCCACCCACCAGTTCTGGGCGCTGCAAGGTGAATCTTCTGTCCTCTGGCCTCCCCCAGTGTTCCCAGACTATAGCAGGAGCTGGCTTGTGGGATATCAAGCCTCAGGAGGCCCAGATCCTCCACCAAGACTGTGGGGCCAGGCTGCCTCCCTGGGGCTTTCAGGCTAGAAGAGGAGGGGGTTCCTGTGCCAGCCTGGGTCACTGGGCAGCTGCTGTCAGGAAACTGTGGACTCTGAGGCAGCAGGAAAGAGCTGCGATTGATTGGCCCTGTCTGCCAGGGCACAGGGTGCGCAGCAGCCCATTAGCCATCCTCTGAGTGGTACCATCTGTTAGGTTCAGGACTCAGACAGCGCCCACTTCCTCCCGCTGAGGGAGGGAAGCCTCCTTAAAGGGAGTCCTGGAAGACCTCACGGGTAGCGAGTGCTTGCCCGGCCCATAGCCCAAGTCAACCAGCTGTCCCCTCCCTCCATCCCTGCAGGCAGCTCATGCACAATAGCAACTTCAGCAGCAGCAACGGCAGCACGGAAGACCTGTTCCGGGACAGCATCGACTCCTGTGACAATGACATCACAGAAAAGGTGGGCCCTGGGCGCTGGAGAGGGTCCGTCGTGTGTGCATATCCCCAGGGGTCGTGGTGGGAGCACTCAGCTGCTGTCTGGGGACGGGGCAGGCGGCCCCAGTCACGGGGGCCCACCCCCACCAAACACGACTGTTCTCCTCCTGCACGGCCATTTGGAGGTCCTGGCCGTGCATTTGCAGCTTCCAGGTTGTCAGTCCTGTGGCTTGAGAGATCTTCTACACCCATTTCTCCCCTACTGCAGGTGAGCTTTCTGGAGAAAAAGGTGACGGAACTGGAGAATGACAGCCTGACCAATGGGGACCTGAAGAGCAAGCTCAAGCAGGAGAACACGCAGCTGGTGCACAGGTCTGGCTGGGGCGTTGGCTGGGCCTGGGGGCTAAAGGGCTGTCCCTCCTGCTAAGCGTCTGTGGTGCATCAGCCTCTCATCACCTCCTGCCTGTGCAGGGCACCCAGGGGGACAGAGTTCTAGGGACAGGCTGATGGATTCCATCCCCCAGGTCTACAGACCCAGGGCTGGTCTAAGACAGGAGCTGTCCATTCACTGTCTCTCACTGTCGTGCAGTGATGAGAGCCTGACCTCCCTGGGAATGAACTTGCAGATGGACAGGCCAGTGTAAGTCAGGCAGTAGGAAGGGTCCTGCGTTGCTGCCGGCGGTGGCCCACTGAGCATAACACTCCCTGCCAGTGCAGTAGTGAGTGTCCTCACCTGCTAGCATGAAGCTGGGCAGACTTACCTGGCCTGAGATCTGGTCCTCTAGCTTGGGCCCTTTCATACACCCAAAAGGTCAGCTCATAGAGAGACTGTTGACAGTGAGATGCACCCTAGACCAGTGTACCCCCAAGCTGCCGGTCATAGGGTTCTGGGCCTCCCAGGTCCGGGGTTGACTTGAGCCACTAGCCAGGATGTACCTGTGTTTGGAGTCAAGGTACCCAATAAGCTGACGTGTTAGTCAGAGGGGTGCTGGCCAGGAAGGAATAATACCAAAAAATAGAGGTGATACCCAAGGCTGCTTCATCCAGCTACAGCTGTCCCCCCTTGTGCTGTCCTAACAGTCCACCTCCTTGGGTCGAGCCTGGCCCCCTTCGGCCTAACTGCCAGGTCTATCCCTCCATGGTGCATATGACTTCTCTTTAGAAGTCGTGGTGTCCCTGTTCAGCGACAGCACTGTCCAACTCACCGTCCCCTCCCTCAGTGGGCGTGTTATTGACTTGGGGTCTCAGGGCCCGGGTTGTGGTGAGACAACATGGACTGTAAGTGCTTGCCCCTTGCGCTGTCCTCAGGGTGCACGAGCTGGAGGAGATGGTGAAGGACCAGGAGACCACGGCCGAGCAGGCCCTGGAGGAGGAGATTCGGCGACACCGTGAGGCCTACAGCAAGCTGGAGAGGGAGAAGACCACCGAGGTCGAGCTGCTCAACGCCAGGTGGGCCTCACTGCCCTTCCACTGAACCTCATGCCCTTGGAGACAGACACCCTTGCACCCCAGGAACAGCCCTGTGGGGCAGGAGCTATTCCTGTTTTATAGATGGGAAAACAGAGGCTTGAGGGCAAGCCTCACGTTCTAATAGTTTTCCTTTTGATACCTTAGAAATCACATGGGCATGTTATTTAGGAAGTGTATAGAAGAATGTTCATGGGAGCTTTGTTCACAGAGGTAAAGGAAGCCACGCACATGTTTATCAACAAGGGAATAGATGACAGAAATGGTCTTGCCGGATCCTGGGCTGGGTCCAGTGTCCAGGCCTGGAGCTCCCCCTGCTGTCGGTTCTCCCTGACCCTGATGGACTGAGCAGGGGCCCTGTGCCTCAGGACACCTACGGTAGGAGGACGAGGAGCAGCAGCCTTAGCCCAGAACCTGATCACCCATTCACTCTCCATGACTGTGCACACTATGTCACTTCCGGTCATCCCCTCTCTGTCGGCCCCACAGAGTAATTGGACGGGGGCGGGGTGAGTTGACACACGTCAGGACGCTACACACACCGTGACAGTGCCCTGTGCTGCCTGGGCCACAAAGAGAACTCACTCCCGAGGTCCCAGGCTCTGCCCTGAGCATTCCTGATGGCAGGTGGACTGCAGTGCGGAGGCTCCCACCTTACACCTTGAGGCTCTGGGGGTGAAGCAGGCCCAGGGAGCCAGGTGCCCAAGCCCCTTTTTAGCTGATGAGGGGACTCCCCAGCTTCCCCGGGCCTGAGGCCAGCTTTGTTAACTATCTCACCAGGGGTTTGTTTTACATTTTGACACATGTTCTTAAAGCTGCTGTTTGGCATCTGTCTCTGGAGGCTGGTACCCACTAAGGGTGGCCCCTTTGACTCAGCCTGCTTCTGACAGCTGGCCTGGGAGAGATGGCTGAGACGTAGAGGTGGAAAGAGACAGTGTGAGTGTGGGCCAGAGGACAAAGCCCAGAAAGCCAGCCCTTGGCAGCTGTCTCCCAGCTGGTACCCTGTGCGTAGCTCAGGGGAGCCATTCACATAGCACATGCAGATTGGTGCTCCCAGAGGCATGTGGTATGCTTTGGTCCCTGCCACCTCCACCAGCTTGAGGCCACCTTCTTCTGTGGCCCTGGCCTAGGGGTCTCTCCTAGGGAGCCTAGAGGGCAGCGGAGGCCCAGAAACATCCCTCCAAGAAGGAGGTGATAGGGTTGGGGGCTTAGGAAGATGCTCTGCAGGGATCAGTGCCAGAAATGACCCTGCACATTTCTGTTGCCAACTCACCTGCACCTCTTGTCAGGTTATTTAAAACCA
Organism: Perodicticus potto; assembly: GCA_963574655.1. Classification (NCBI taxonomy): domain Eukaryota; kingdom Metazoa; phylum Chordata; class Mammalia; order Primates; family Lorisidae; genus Perodicticus; species Perodicticus potto. The sequence goes on along the minus strand of CAUYRH010166529.1, from coordinate 13,950 downwards.
AGCTGTGTACCTGGGCTCTGTCTTCTCATGGGACAGCCCTTTGTGGGTGCTAACATCAGAGGATTATTACCCTTGGAACCAATGCCTGTGGACATCAGAGGCAGCTTCAGTGGACACTCAGAAGAGAGCTCTGGATGAGATTCTGGGGGTGGGGAACAAAAAGCAGATATGGTCATTGCCTTCAGATTGTGGAGTGTAACAGGAGGTCCCCAATCACAGACATGGGAAGATTGTTTCTCTGGGTAGCATATAAACATTCTCCTGTGGAGTGGCACCAGCTCAAGGAGGTAAGGCGCTGGCCCCATATGCCGGAGGTGGTGGGTTCAAACCCAGACCTGGCCAAAAACTGCAAAAAAAAAAAATTGCCAGTGGTGTTTCAGGATTCTAAGAACTCATGCAAAAAGAATTTTACATTCTTATTCGTTTATCACAAAAAAAACTAAGAATGATAATTCAATATCTTTATTGTTTTGCCATGGCTGACAGGCAGCTCAAGGCTATGTTATCATTTGAGATAACTATTCATAGTCTCATTCTTTCTCTCATTTGGTTTCTGAGTTGGTATCTTCCCTCTTCCAGGAAGCAGAGAATCACAGCAAGTTATCAACCTCTTGTGAGATAATCCCCATTCCAGATTTCTGAGATTTCTGAGATTTCTGTTCTCCTCCTTTCCCCAGGGTGCAGCAATTAGAGGAAGAAAATACAGAACTTAGAACAACAGTAACTCGGCTCAAGTCTCAAACAGAGAAACTGGATGAGGTGAGTTAGCAGGTCCCGGCCTGGAGTCAAACCCATAGAGAGGCAAATGGGTGTGGGGGAGTGGAGGGACTTTAGTTTATAGTTCTGAAATTCTAAGAAATTGCCCTGCCAAAAAAAGAAAAAGAAAAGAAAAAAAAAGTGAAGAACAGTTTTTGTTTCTGTATGTCTGATTTTCCATGTTTTCTACAATGAATATATATCCTTATACAGTGGAGGAAAACTATACTCTTAGAAAGGGCAGACTTCTCTGCAGGCTAATACCTTCTTTTCAGACTCTGTGTAGCATCATTGAAAGACTTCAGAGACCCACATTTTTTCTAACTGCGTTTCTAGTGTCATAGAAATTTTAGCCATTTCTTTGTTTGTTTGTTTTTTGCCCCCTAATTTAAAAAGTTTTTTTGGAGAGAGGGTCTCACCCAGGCTGGAGTGCATCATAGCTCACTGCAGCTTCAAACGCCCAGGCTTAAGCGATCCACCTGCCTCAGCCTCCTGAGTAGCTGAGACTACAGGCATGTGCCACCACACTCAGCTAATTTTTTATATCTTTTGTAGAGATGGGGTCTTGCTATACTGTCCGGGCTAGTCTCAAACTCCTGGCCTCAAGCAATCCTCCCACCTTGGCCTCTCAAAGTGCTGAGATTACAAGTATGAGCTACTACCATTCTCAGCCTGGCCATTTCTTTAAGCCTGACTTGGAGGGTTCTGTCCAAGGGAGCTGCTCTGTCTATCCATTTGCCACGTAGAAGTGGCTGATCACTAAGTCCCTGGGCTATAGTGAGCCTTCTCCCCTGACCACGTCTCCCTGGCTCCAGGAGCGGCAGCGCATGTCCGACCGGCTAGAGGACACCAGCCTGCGACTCAAGGATGAGATGGACCTGTACAAGCGCATGATGGACAAGCTGCGGCAGAACCGCCTCGAGTTCCAGAAGGAGCGGGAGGCCACGCAGGAGGTGGGTCCCAGGCCAGAGGGCACCAGGGATCCCTCCAGTGTCCCTGCTCCTGCCAACCGGCCTCTCTCCCTCACAGCTCATCGAGGACTTGCGGAAGGAGCTGGAGCATCTGCAGATGTACAAGCTGGACTGTGAGCGGCCAGGCCGGGGCCGAAGCGCGTCCTCTGGCCTGGGCGAGTTCAATGCCAGGGCCCGTGAGGTGGAGCTGGAGCATGAGGTCAAGCGGCTCAAGCAGGTGGGCCCCAGGAGCCTATGCCGATGGGGCAAGGTGACCAGGCCAACCACGTGGATTTCCAGTGTAGGGACTGTGGCAGGGGAGCTCAGAGCTAAGGTACCCTTGACACCCATGTCCCTATCTGGCCCTTGACAACCTGATTGTCAGGGCTGTCTCATATCACAGATCAGGTAAAGCGTCTTGCTTGGTGAAAATCCCAGGATCTTCCCCATAGAAAGAAATAGACACTAGTCCCTGTCCTTGATACATGGGGGAAGTGGGGGAGACTGAGACTACCCAGCTGCATGTTAGTGCCTGGCTGTGTTGGGCTGTCCCAGGCCAAGACCCTGAGCCCAAGATTTCATTTCACATCATTCCCAGGAGCACGCCCTTAGAGACAAGTTGGGGGAAGGGTCAGGAAGGGGGTGGCCAGGCGAGGAAGGTGCTGGAGAGACAGAGGTGCTGGAGGCTATGCCGGGCACAGTCCTAAAACCCCAGCCACCTCCAGGTCTGAAGGGGGTTCCCAAGGGCCAGATTTTAGGGGGCCCCAGCCAAATCTGGAGCTTGGGACTGGTCATGGGCTCTGGGTAGGGCATTGGGGTCAGCTCCAGAGTGAGAAGATTCTGGAAACTCCCGAGCAGGATCCAAGAGCCCAGCTGCAGGAGGAGCCAAGATGGCTGACCTGCCTGCTCAGAGGCCCCAGTGAATCACTCTCCTCCAGGTAGGGCCAGGGTTGGAGGCTGAGTGCCAGGTGGGCCGTGGTCCTGTCTGGAGACACGGCCTCCCTGAGCAAGGCTATAACTCCTCTACCTTGGAACCCCATGAACTCCTGGAATACCAGGCCCCTAGATCAGTCCCCAGCCCTCCTACAGCCTCCGTGGCTTCCTGCATTGGCCATGACACACACATGAGGGGTTGGTTCCAGTGGGTTCTAGATGCTTCTAGGAGTTGATATCATGTTCACCCCACTCTCTGTAGGAGAATCATAAGCTACGGGATCAGAATGACGACTTGAATGGACAGATTCTGAGCCTCAGCCTCTACGAAGCTAAGAACCTTTTTGCCACCCAGACCAAAGCCCAGTCCCTGGCTGCAGAAATAGACACAGCCTCACGTGATGAGGTAATCATGTCCACTTGTGCTTTCTCTGGGGCCTGGGTCTCCATCCCCCACCTGCCATGGTGACCAGCCCCAGGCTTTCCAGAACAGGAAAACCAGACCACAGCCTGGCCTGAGAGTCCTGACTGCAGCTACCCCAAGTGATGGAGGGCAAGGCCGTGGGGGGTCATGGCTGTGGGAGAAGTTAAGTCAGCTCCCTGCAGGGGCGAGAAGGAGCCCAGGTTTAGCAGCAGGGTGGAGTGTGAGTCTTAGGTTGCCAGAAAAGTACAGAAATGGCCAGTTAATGCTATCAACGTGAGAACTCAGGATAAGCTATAACTCCCCTCCCCCAAACCCAGAGGAGAAGGAAACTAGCATTTCATGAGCATCTACTTGCAAGATGTTTTCTAATCTCCTGATAACTCTGAGGCTTTATGAAAACACTTCCATGTTACAAATTGGGAAGCTAGAACACAAGCTCACCCACCTGGGAAGGAGAGGGACCCAGGTCTCTAGTGCCAAAGGCTGCTCTTTCTGCCATACTAGGGTATGATCATGAAAGGTCAGCTCTCCAAATGCCCTGGGACCCTCCACACTGGAACCTCAGAGGTAGGGCCTGGGCATCTGCCTGGTAATACTCCCCGGGTGGAGCTGCCACTGCCTTAGACACTTGTCCTGGAACCTGAGTGCTGAGGGTGTCTGGGGCCTGCCTTGCCCAGGGTCCCCTGAGGCCTTCTGTCATCAGCCTAGACCTGACTGCTTATTGGTCTTTCTCATTCCCTTCAGCTAATGGAAGCCTTGAAGGAACAGGAGGAGATCAACTTCCGGCTGAGGCAGTACATGGACAAGATTATCCTCGCTATCCTGGACCACAACCCCTCCATCCTCGAGATCAAACACTAAGACATGGGGGCTGGCTGCAGAGCAGCCTCAGGACCCTGGGACCGCGGGGCAGACCCTGCCTGAGGATGCAGGCCCAGGCCCGGCCTCACACTCCCTCTGTAAATGTATCTCTGGCCACCATATATTGCGCGTACTGATATATTTGTGGGGAGGCCATGTGCACAAGCAAGGGATGAGCGTGAGGCCATGGCTGTGGGTGACGTCTGCACCGTAGTTGTCCATGCACTTTGCAGCCCCTTTGCAAGGGTCAGAGGGTTCTGGAAGTGGGAGGGGGCAAGGTCTGCTATCAGGAGTTACTGTAATAACAAAAACTGGAAGCTCATGTTTCAGGTACTGGATAAAATGATTCTACCTCTGAGGATAAGGATTAAAATACACTCTAGTGAAATCGCTTTTTCACCCCACCACAACCCCCCTGGGAGTGGGAGCAAAATTGTGATCTTTTCCAGGAGTTTGAATGCCCAACAGTTGTGTCCTCACCACTGCTTTGGCCACCAAGCTTAGGAGAAAGGGAGTTTGGGGGACGCATGAGGAGCTGCCCTGCCCCTGGCTGGCCACCCTCTGCACCTCGTGTGCACAGTGTCTAAGGGACTCAGGTTTGCAGAGGAGCTAGCACAGGGCATCCTTGTTCTGGAGAGTTCTCCATGCACTCCCCCATCCTTGCTTACCCACCTCCCCTTTTGTTTTTGTTTTGTTGTGAAGACAGTGAAAAATAAGCAGCCTTCACTTGGGTGTAACATGAAATGATAAAAAGGAAGGAGAAAAAGAGGGTGGCAGGATAGGGGTGTCTAAGGCAGATGTTGACATTGGACAACCAAAGAGATTTTGGGGGGAGGAGCACAGCTCCCATTCTGGTCGGTTTCCTTACGGCTGTGTGGTAAGACAGGCATGGATGGGCCTTCTCACCTGTCTCGCCCATCTTGGTTCTCCAAGCACCCTGGTGATGGCAGGCTTTGGGCTTGGATTTCAGATCCGTGCCCTGAGCTCCTCTCAGGCAGCAGCAAGGCCCCATCATTCCAGCCCTTAGAAACACTTGCATTTGGTTCTCAGCCAGGGAAGCAAACTCTGTGCAGGTGAGGGGGCCAGTTGGGAAAGTTGCAGGGAAACCTTAGTCTTCCATCCTTCTGATGCATGGTGGGAATTTACACTACGGTTTGTAATGGGATCTTTTGTTCTAGACGGCTGGGAATAGATATGGTACTTAGAGTTTTCCAGTTTATTTCAATTTTATATGGCTTGTGATTCACTTCCTTAACCCAAATATATATAAACGTGTATGTTCTTCCTTCCTCCCCGCTCCCCGCAGTTTCTTATTTTCTTCAGCACATCTAGTACGTGTTAAGAGGAAGGTTGGGCATGTCAGGTGGGCATGGAGGGAGGGGAGTAAGCAGAGAAGAAAGGCAGTGAGGGCGAGGAGGGAACCTGGGGACTTGGGTGTATTCCTTGCTTGACACAGGCAGGGCTGTGGGCCAGGACCAATTTTCATCCCATCCCAATCAACTTGTGCTTTTGTTAGATTTCGTGACTACTTTTTAGTCACACGTATATGGGATTTGTTTCATGCTGCAAGTAACGGGGTTGCCCTGGTCTCACCCAGGACCCTGGAGCTACCCACACCGGGAAGGTGCCCAAAGGCGTGGGTTTTCTGGGAGTCTCTCAACCCCTTAGGTCAGTGGTCTCCTTGGCTTCCCGAAGGGTCTGAGAAGCAGCAGGCCGTGAAAGAGGGCATGAGGAGTGGGTCTTTTGTAAATTTGCTAGTAGGAAGGAATGGCTCCATTTAACTGGAAGGAAGACAGGACATAGCTTTGGACTGCGTTTCATATTGGAAGGAGTCCTGCAGAGAGGCCAGCCAAGTCAGGGTCCTGGTGTAGGGGGGGTCCTTACCCCGGGGGCACCTTATATGTAACGTAGTATATGCTCTCTGGCCGCAGTGGTGTGGAATTGCAGAGAAGCTGGAGAGGCCAGAGTTACACGTTGTCACGATGTGGGATGGGACTGTGGGAGGAGTCTCTGCCTTGGGAAAAGGGGGCGGGAAAGCTGTCAGCCTGTGGCGCTCTGCAGGTTCCTCCCTCTAGGGGGCGCCACGGGAACAGGCCCCCGGAGGAAGCGGCGAGTCTGAAAGTCCCTTTCTGACCGGGCAGGGTGCCGCGGGGACCTCTCGAGGGGGTAGCTGGCTTTTATTAAATGAAGGCTGAACTCCAGGTAGCACACTCTCAAGTTAACTCCAGCCTTCTTACTGTCTTCAGCCAGAATACATTTCTTATAAAGCTTAGCCTGCCAGCTTGGCTTTTTAAGAACATGGTTTTTTTGTTTGTTTGTTTTTAATGTTCTTCCAAGCTTGAAAGCTCGCCTGAGCCTGGGCAGGTGCCACAGAGGTCCCAGCTCCAGAGCCCCTGACAGGTGCCGGAGCCTTTGAGCTTTTGATGGTTGGAAGGAGCCTGCCCTATTCTCGTGTTTCTGCTCTTCTTAGCAGTGGGGATGTGAGATAGTAGACAGTGTGCCAGTTAAATTGGAATTTCAGAAGAACAACAAACCATTCTTAGAATGAAACGTGTTCTACCCAATACCTGGGATGTATTTAAATGGGGAGATTATTTTTAAATTCTGATGACTGGACTGAACCCTCAGATACTCTGTTTTAATCAGTGTGGGTGTGGCCCAGGCATGGAATGTTTTGAAAGTGCTTCCCAGGTGATTCTAATTTAAGTGGGTCTCCTGGGGGTGGGGGTGGGGAATTTTATTGTTTTTGTTGTTTGTTTTTGCTAAACCTGGCAACCCTACCACTGTAGAGATTAGCAGTAATTCATCTGAGGTTTGGAGGTGCTTTTTAGGTAGGGCAAGGGTTTCTGTAGTAGACTTAAATTTCACACCACACTGAGCTGTCCTTCCATTCAGGTGGAAGCCAAACGAAATTAAGCCAGCAAGTGAGCTTTATATACAGTATCTAATAGAAAACGAAGCGCCTTGTGGCCCAACTAGTTCAGACTCCATGGGAGGCTATAAGAAAATTGTAGTAAAAATGTTTCCTTCTAACTTGGAATTGGCCAGAGTTAGACCTAGGTTTTTTCATTTTTAAATTGGCTTATTTGAGCACTGTCACGGGGAAATTCCTTTTTCATGACTTTATTTCTGACCTCTTGAAAACACTAACAAGGCTCAGGAACTTCCCAAAGCACTAGGTCCTGACACAGTGGTTTTTAGCGTTGGTTGTATATTAGAATCACCTGGGGAGGGTGTGGTCCAGGCATCTAGATATTGAAAGTTCTCTCCAGGTGATGCTAATGTACAGTGCAAGGTTGACCTACCCCCCATCCTAGGTTGTGGGCCAGAGGAAGAGAAAACAGGTAGTAATGGCTACTGAACTGGTTAAGTCAGGTGCTGGATGACAGTAAGTTCTGGGAGGGTGGCTTCTCCTGTTCTGATGTTACTGAAAAAGTCTGTGTCCCCAGAATGGGAGGCCAGATGCTTCAGGAGCTGGGGGATGCAGCTGTTCTCAGTGGCCTGTGGGGGCAGCAGGACCTCTGCCTGATACCCTAGAGTCAGTGGGATGGTGCTTGTTTGGGATATATTGGCCACAGGCCCATTCCAAAGTGGGTGTAGAACAGAATCAGCTAGGAACTGACAAGTAGGGCTGTCCACTGAAAGCTGCTCCCACAAATAGCAGCCACCTACTTGCACAGCTGAGCAGGAGGGGACACCAGCTCTGTGGGTTTTGCCAGTGATATTTTCTGAGTGGGTAGATGAGGAAACTCCAGTAGCCAAACCAGCATTCCAGCTCACTCCAGGAGGCTCCAGGTGCTAGTCTGCCGGTGAGTCTGATCCCTGGCCCAGCCAGGTTTTGGGTCCAGGAGGGCAGAACTATGGGCTCTTTGTCCCAGGGAGGGACTTCATAGCCTATGGGAGCCATGGACCTGCTGAAGCAGGGAGAAATTCAGCTGCTTGTGCTCCATGTGTATCTGTGTGTAATGCATTTAGCACATTTACACCTAAGAACGACTCTAAATGTGATTGTAACAGGAAAGTCACTGTGCCAAGGAAATGACTTTGGTCACCTGGCAGATTCACGGTGACTCCCCTTGGGGGCCAAAGTGGACACTGAATTGAGGAGAGGGGGCCATTGAGGACTTCAGTGTTTGAACCGGACCCTGGCCCTCTCTTTAGGACACAGGGCATCCCCTTTGGGGTGACGCTTCAGGCTAGTAAGACCAAGGCTTGCCCTACTAGAGGGGCTCAAATTAGAGGGACCATGCCCCAGTAGAGGACTTGGAGCCCTGGTCTTAGGGACATTGTACTCTGAATGCACACAAGAATGGGGCAGCCCTGGCAGGAAGCAGGAGAGGCCAGAACCACAATCTGCCTTACCTGCATAGCAGGACAACTCTGAAGCCTTGCTGCCATGCTGTCTGCTGCCCACCGGAGAAAACAGGCCGCTTTCTAGAAAGGAGTTTCTAACAGCATAGACCCTGGCGAAGCTTAATGCCACTATTTCCCCAGGACAAGCTTTCCCACATGACCCACGTGACCTCGTAGGCTCCTTCTCTCTTTATTGTGACTGTAACATAGAGGTATCTGCCCCAGAGCCAGCAGCCAGGAGGGCATCCAGGCCACCTCTCCTTCAGGGTCTACGTGCTGCTGTCCCCCAGGTGACCTGCTTCCTGCTGGGACCCATCTGCTTTGCTGTCCTGCACAGGCTATGTTTGTCTGCATGGTTTGGGGTCTTTGTCCTTGTGCCTTTTCTACCCTGTCACCACTGTACAGCATTTTTCACACCCCCACTAGTGTCCCCTTTTCTACACCTTCTCACCTGCCCTGACCTTTCTGAGCCCTGTAAGCGCGTACTTTACATCCAGGGGCCTCCACTACCTGAGGCCATGCTCGTAGACCAGCTCTCCTGGGCCAGTGCAAGGATCAGGCCCATTTCCCCTCTGTTCACTCAACCTTGTAGACTTGGTAACTTTGTACAGAATCCTTCCTTCCTGTCTTAAACCTGGAGGGCCAGGACCCACTCAGTCCCTCATGAAGCCTGTAGCTGTTTTAGAAGCCTCGCCTCCCGGAAGCAGGTAGCTTTGTGTGAAGCTGCTTCTCCCACAAAGCTCCTCTCGTGCTAGTGTTGATGCTGGCAGAGCGCAGCTCTCCGACCTGGGGTGTTACCCTGACAGGGATGTCATGGGATCGCAATCGCTCTGTGTACCCCACTTCCGCCCCCAGAAGGAGCCCTGTCTATGTGGTTCCTAGCACCTGTCGGCGGGCCTGCATTTAGGACCGCCTCGTCTGGTGTCTGGAGCAGCTGCAACCCAGCTAGGCAGAAAGAAGAGGCTCTTGCTGCTGCCCCTGCCTGCTGTTAACACCTGCCTGGCCCCTCTTCTGCTAAGGTGCTCAGACCAGAGTGCCATTAACACCTGCCTGAGGTCAGGGATTGGATGGCAAGGGCCTTGCTGAGGACTGGAGGACTCGCTGGTAGCCTTTGGCTCCTTCCAGCTCTTCTTGGCTGGGTCTCCTGGGGCTCAGGTGGAATAAACTACACGTGGGGCCTCATGCCCCCCAAGGGTTTATTAGATGGCTTCTGACTCTCCAGGGGATTCAACTCTTAAGTTTTTGCCCCAGAAGCCTGTGTTTGGAAACAGGCTTAGCTTTAGGGCCAGGGTGGGGCCTGTAGTGTGAACCCTGGGAAGGGAAAGGATGGAGTGAGGCCCCCCGAGGCTGCGTCCCAGGGTCCCTAGCTTCTTACCCCCAGGCTCTCAGCAGCAGGCTCCTTCCAGGGAACTGTAATGTACAGCAGACCCCATGTAAATAAACGGTTTGCTCTTCTTGCCTGACTGGACCGTGAGTTTCTGTGGTTGCAGGAGGGAGGGAAGAGTCCTGGCTCCTGGTCTGGGACTTGTGGGGACAGTCTCCTTTAACAAGAACAGGCCCCACCCAGAGTACAGGTGCCTGGTGCTGTCTCCTGTGCAGTCTGGGGTGGGGAGTCACCCTCCAGGCCCTGTTCTAGTCTGCTGTCCCTAGGAGAGGGCACGTGGTCTTAGAAGCCCAAATAACTCTACTATTCCAGCCACAGGGCTGTGATGTTTAAAAACTGTCTTCTCTGTGACCATGTATTCCCCCAGTGAAGACCTCCCAGGGGCCTAGTGAGGTCCAAGTGCTGTGCTTCCCTGTGTCAACCACTGTGACTCTGCTGGATCACAGGCCCAGGTCCTCCACTTGTGCATTTCCATTTCAAGTCTTAAAGGGTCACCCGGGCCCGGCATCTTAGCCCAGACCCTCCACCTCCCAACGTGGGCTCTTGTGCCGTGGTTCTGCTGGGTGAGTGCACATTCATTGGATTTCCACTGCCTCCTGGGCTCCTGGGGGAGTCATCTCCAGATACTAAGAGTTGTATGTTCTCCTGTACCTTTATTCCCTCTTTCTTACTTGCCTTTCCTTCCCAACTAGGGCTGCCACATTCAGCAAATAAACATACAGGGTACCAGGTTAAGTGTGAATTTTAGATAAATAGTTCAATGAGCCTCATCTTAACTTGATTACGTCTGCAAAGACCTTATTTCCAAATAAGGTCACATTCACAGGTCCCAGGACCTAAGACTTCCTATCTTTTGGGGGTACATAATTCAACTCACCTATTAAAGGGGGTACTTGGAATTGCCTGTTTATCTTTTTGGAGAGAGGCAGAAGCATGCACCTCTGTGTGCAGGTTTTGCCCTCAACACAGGTGCGTCCCCCATTTGCCAATATAGGAGAATGTTTCCTGACCTATTAAAACCAGTGTCATCCCTGTGCCCTCTGGATGTCACAGCACTTGAAAAAATGTTGCCTCAGGACAGGTGTGGCGGCTATGCCTGTAATCCTACCATTCTGGAAGGCCAAGGCAGGTGGATTGCTTGACCTCAGGAGTTCAAGAGCAGCCTGAGCAAGAGCAAGACCCCATCACTACTAAAAGGAAAACTAGCCGGGCATCATGGCAGGTGCCTGTAGTCCCAGCTACTCGGGAGGGAGGCAAAAGGCCCACAGTACTCTACTGAGGGTGACAAGGTGAAACTCTGTTCCAGGAAAAAAAGAATTATATATATATAAATATATATATAATTATGTGTGTGTGTATATAGATATATAATTTCCTTGTTGGTTCCCATTAGCTCACCAGGCCCTCAATTAGAGGGACTTTTGGGGTTATCTGCTGGGCCCAGGCCAAGGGCTTCTGAATGGGTCAAAACTATCGGCACAGAAATTAACCAACCAACACCATCATCTGAGCACCCCTGCATGTGCCAAGCTTTATGCCAACATGGGATCGGTACAGGCAAGGCTGCTACTCTGGGAGTCTCCAGGCTTCTGGAGAAGGGGAGGAACTTCAGGGTGATAAGCAGCAGCAACGGGAAGATCTGAGGGGCTTCAGGAGCTGAGGGAAGGGAACCAAATCAGAAGCAAGAACATCTTCCCCTAAAGAAGGGGCCTTGCAGCAGAACCTCCCCGAGGACTGTAGGATCTAAGGGAACCACACACGGTGAGACTATAAGAAAGCACGGCCTTTCAGAGGACCGTGGCTGGGGGGTGGGCACAGGTAGGAGTGGGAAGGGCTGCAGCTGGGCTGGGCAGTGTAAAGCCTGGGGGGTGGGCTGAGGGAGGTTATAGCTCATTCATCTGTTAAGCAGATGTTTTCCTGGCACCTAGTAGACACCAGGTGTATGGGGAGGTGCTCAGCTCACATCAGTGAGCTCAATCCCTACCCTCACAGCACAAGGAACCCCAGAATGTACAAGAGGTTCTTAAAAGCCCCCTACCTCAGTGATTCCTAATTCCATTGGCTAGAGATGGGACTTGGATACTGGGATTTTTTTAAAGCTCCCAGGTGATTCCAATGTGTAACCAGAGGTGCAAATCACAGATTATAACAAGAGCACCTGGAGTCATTTGAGGAATTAAGAAAGTGTTCAACTGAGACCTGAAGGAATAAGGGAGATCAGAGAGGGTGTGGGAGGCGAAAAGGGGGAATCAGGAGAGGGGAGGGCAGGTATATAGGCCTTGAGGTGGGAGGAGCTAAAACCCAGCTAGCTCAGGAAACAGCAGGGCTATGGGGACCCCTCTGAAGAACTTTAAGCCAGGGAAGGCATGCCCTGGTCAGGCCTGAGTTTCACAATGGGGCAGTGAGAGACAAAGACAGCCTGGACTTTGGTAATGTGTTAGATAGCTGGGACTGCCCTAACAGAATGCCACACGGGGAGGCTAAACAACAGTTGTTTTTTCAGTTCTGGAGACTGGAAATCCAAGCTCAAGGTGCCATCAGAGTTGGTTTCTGGTGAGGCCTCTCTCCTCTGCTTGCAGATGACCACCTTCTCGCCGTGTGCTCACAGCCTCTTCTCTGTGTGTGTGCAGCGTTCTCTAGTGTTTCTCTGTCTTCATGGACAGACTCCAGGCCTGTTGGATTAGGGCCCTACCCTATGATCTTTGTTTTTTTTTTTTTTTTGAGACAGAGCCTCAAGCTGTCACCCTGGGTAGAGTGCCGTGGCATCACAGCTCACAGCAACCTCTAATTCCTGGGCTCAAGCGAGTCTCTTGCCTTCACCTCCCAAGTAGCTGGGACTATAGGCGCCCGCCACAACGCCCGGCCATTTTTTGGTTGCAGCCGTTGTTGTTTGGTGGGCCCGGGCTGGATTCGAACCCGCCAGCTCAGGTGTACGTGGCTGGCGCCTTAGCTGCTTGAGCCACAGGTGCCAACCCCCTACCCTATGATCTAATTTAACCTGAATTGCCTCCCCAAAGCCTTAATTTCCAAACATAGTCACACTGGGGACAGCCTTAAGCCAGTCCTCCCCAGAACTCAGCATGGGCCACGCATGGTGCCAGGCAGTGTTCCAACTGCTTTGCGTGTACTGGGTCACCTAGTCCCCAAATGCCCTATGAGGTGGGTATATATTACAGGTGAGGAAACTGCGCTCTCTCTCACAGGTGACCTCACTGGCCACAGGTCAGCTGGGAAAGAGAAGAGTCATCCCAGAGCAGAAGCTGACTGACTAAACCAAGGAATGGGGCTGCTTAGAGTGGGGCGCCACAGGCTGGGCAGGCTGCAGGGAGAAGGCAGGACATGTGGTGAGCCCTTGAGCCTGGGTCAGCTCTCGGGAGTAGGGTGATGAAAGGGGCACTGGAGCAGGCAGGGAGGTGGGGACCTGCAGCCTTGCCCACACGTATGAGGAACAGGAGGAGAGAGGCCCAGGAAGGAAGATGGTACTGCTAAGCAGGGGCCGAGGGCATCAACAGCATGCCAAGTACACTGGGGCCCAAGGGCCAGGACCTCTGGAGCCAGCCTTAAGCCAGTCCTCCCTGGAACTCACTGGATGGCTAGGATTGGGGCTAAAGAAGTTCTCATTCTCCTGCTTCCCCTGGTTTGGCCCTGGCTCTCACTTCCAACCCCACGCTCTGAGTTTGATAATGGGCTCTGACTTGGGCTCCAGAAAGTTAATGCGGCCTCTGAGTTTAAAAAAAGAAAAAAAGTGCTGCAGTTCCTGAACAGCTCAGACCCAGAGGGCATAAGTGCTGAAATCTAAGCCCACTTCCTATAGCCTGCTTGATGGCACGGAGCCCTGGGAAGCCTATGGACCCCTTAATCCTTGCTTTCTAGTCTAACTGGACCCACTGGGAGAAAATGACTTCTCTGGTTCTGCCACTATTCACCCATAACTTCAGGGCTGGCTTTCCCAGTGTATTGAGTTCAGCAGGTGACCCCAGACCAAACGGTGGGCTTTGCCAGTCCCGGGCAGAGTCTGGGCCAGACCCTCAGTATTTTATTCTATTAATGCAATCAGGGAGCAGAGAGAGGGAAGGAGTAAGGGGGATGGGGTCTTGGTGTGTGCTATGCCTTTTTGGGGGCAAAACACGATTGTAAGAGGGACTTTACCTAACAAATGCAATCAGTATAACCTGGTTTCTTTTTTTTTTTTTTTTTTTTTTTTTTTTGAGACAGAGTCTCAAGCTGTCACACTGGATAGAGTACCGTGGCATCACAGCTCACAGCAACCTCCAATTCCTGGGCTCAAG
>CAUYRH010166527.1:0-10554 GCA_963574655.1 Perodicticus potto | reverse complement strand
AGGTTGGCCAAAGGTTTGTCAATTTTGTTAATCTTTTCAAAAAACCAACTTTTTGTTTCATTGATCTTCTGAATGATTCTTTTGTTTTCAATTTCATTTAATTCTGCCCTAATTTTTGTTATTTCTTTTCTTCTGCTGGGTTTGGGATTGGAATATTCTTCCTTTTCCATTTACTTGAGATGATCCATTAGGTTGTTGGCTTCCTCTCTTTCTGTTTTCTTGACGAAGGCTTCCAATGGTATAAATTTCCCTCTTAGGACTGCCTTTTCAGTATCCCACAGGTTTGATAATTTGTGTCTTTGTTATCATTTTGTTCCAGATATTTGATGATTTCCTTCTTAATCTCATCTTTGACCCAGCTATCATTCAGCCTAAGATCATTTAGTTTCTATGACTTTGAGTATGAAGTTTCCTGTTGCTGTAGAGTTCAACTTTTATTCCATGGTGGTCTGAGAAAATACAAGGAATAATTTCTATACTTTTAAATTTTCTGAGGTTAGACTTGTGTCCTAGGATATGATCTATTTTGGAGGATGACCTGTGGGCTGATAAGAAGAATGTATATTCAGTTTTATTAGAGTGAAATGTTCTGTAGAGGTCTATAAAGCCCATTTGTTCTAGGGTCAGGTTTATGTCTAATATTTCTTTGTTTAGTTTCTTCTTGGAGGATCTATCCAAAACTGTCAAAGGTGTGTCCCACAACTATTATAGTGCAGGAAGACATCAAGTTGTTCGTATCTCTTAGGGTCTGCCCTATGAATTAAGGAGCATCTAGTAGGGTGCATAAATGTTAATTATTGAAATCTCTTCATGTTGGGTGTTTGCCTTGACAAATATATAGTGACCTTCCTTATCTTTCTTTATCTTTGTTGGTTTAAAGCCAATTGTATCTGCTACTAAAATTCTAACCCTTGCTTTTTTCTTCCATTTGCCTGTAATATACAAGTCCATCCCTTCACCCTGAGTCTATTTTTATCCTTTAAGGTAAGGTGAGATTCTTGTATACAGCAGATATCCAGTCTGAGTTTATGTGTCTAGTCAGCCAGCCTATGCCTCTTTAGAGGACAATTTAAACCATTTGCATTAATTGAGAGAATTGATAACCCTGGTTGTGTTTTGGGTATCATGATTTGGGGATGTCTAGTGGACATTTTTAATCCTTTCACCACTGTGGAAGTTGGGTTTTGTTCAAAAATTTCTAGGTGAATTTACTTTGGAGGTAGAGCATTGCACTGGTCATTGTGGAGGATGGGTCTGAGAATATCCTGGAGAGCTGGTTTAGTTATGGCAAATTTCTTCAACATGTCTGTCCTTAAAGTATTTGATTTCTCCATCACAAATGAAATTCAGTTTAGCTGGATACAGGATCCTGGGCTGGAAGTTGTTTTGTTTTAGGAGATTGAAGGTTGATGACCGTCATCTTCTGACTTGAAATGTTTTGGCTGAGAGATCTGCAGTCATTCTGATACTTCTCCCTTTGTAGGTGATGCTTTTCTTACTCTGGCTGCTTGCAGAATTTTCTCCTTCATCTTAACTTTGGCAAAGTTAATCACAATGTGTCTAGGAGATGCTTTATTTTGATTGAGTCTCGCTGGGCTTCTAAAACTGTCTGCTATCTGAAGTTCTGTATCTCTTGCAATGTTTGGGAAATTCTCCTCCAAAATCTCATGGAGTAGAGCATCTGTATCTTTAGGACCATCCTCTTCTCCTTCTGGAATTCCTATAAGATGAATGTTTGATCTTTTGGAGTGATTCCACAACTCTGTCAGGGAATGATCAGTTTTTGCTCTCCATTTGTCTGCCTCTTTGAGTGTTTGGGAATGTTCAAAAGCTTTGTCTTCAGTTTCAGAGATCCTTTTTTCTGCCTGATCAACTCTATTACTGAGGGATTCTACTGTATTTTGGAGCTCCTCAACTAACTTTCTTGTTTCCTTAAACTTTCTTGTTTCCTTGAGCTCTGCTATCTCTTTTCTCATTATGTCTATATCTTTGGTGACTTGGGCTTTGAATTCATTGATTTCTTTTTTCTTTTTTTGTACAGACAGAGTCTCACTTTATCGCCCTCAGTAGAGTGCCGTGGCGTCACACAGCTCATAGCAACCTCCAGCTCTTGGGCTTAGGTGAGTCTCTTGCCTCAGCCTCCTGAGTAGCTGGGACTACCGGTGCCTACCACAACACCTGGCTGTTTTTTTTGTTGCAGTTCAGCCGAGGCAGGGCTTGAACCCGCCACCTTCAGTATATGGAGCTGGTGCCCTACTCACTGATCCAGAGGTGTCACCGTGAATTCATTAATTTCTTGAAACAACTTTCGAACTACTCTTTGGAATTCAGTTTCTATCTTTTCTTCCATTCTATTTATCTTATTTGCCGTCCATATTCTGAATTCGATTTCTAACATTGCTGCCATTTGTGTATGCATGGCATTTTCAGTTGTATCTCCTTTGTCATTTCTTGGGTGGGGGTTGCTCTACTCTGGTTATTCATGTTCCCAGAGTTCTTCTGTTGGGTCTACACCATGTTTATTTTCCACCATTTGGTTATTAGAACTGGTAGGGTGAGATTGAATTGGGGTTCCCAAGTAGTAGAGATAGCTCCTTACCAAAGCGCTAGGCTTTGTAATTGTGGCTTATCTCCTACAACCTTACAAAGGCCCCTTTCAGAGTTTTGGCCAGAGACTCTGAGGACCTACTTGGTGAGATAGCACAAGCTAGCTCTGTTTTGATATCTACCCTATCCTAAGAAACCACAGTATTAGGGTTAAAGCTCAACTGTGAAGAGATACAAACAGCTGTGGCACCCAGCCCCTATCCTTTAGTTCCTTTATTTATTTGGCTCTTTTTTTGTTTTAGTTAGTGTAGCTAGTGATTTATCAATTTTATTTCATTGATCCTTTGTATTGTGTTTTTAGCATCTATTTTGTTTAATTCTACTCTGATTTTTATTTATTTTCTTCTACTAATTTTGAGTTTGGTTTGTTCTTGCTTTTCTAGTTCCTTGAGGTCTATTGTTAAATTGTTTATTTGAAATATTCCTATATTTTTGATGAAGCTGTGTATTGCTATAAAATTCCCTGTTATTTCTGCTTTTCCTGTATCTCACAGGTTTTGGTATGATATGTGTATGTGTGTTTTAATCTATTGTAGAATTGCAAGGAGAAAGGTATGTTGTGTTTTCATTTTATTTCCATCATTATTTCTTCATTGACCAATGATTATGCAGGATAGTTTACAGAGTTCCTCTTGGTATTGATTTCTAATTTTATTCCAGCATAGTCTGAAAAGATACTTGATATGATTTTGAATTTTCAAAATTTGTTGAGATGTGTTTTGTGGCCTAAGATGTGATCTGCAGAATGTTCCTGTATTGATGAGAAGAATTTGTATTCTTCCATTGTTGGATAAAATGTTCTATAATTGCCTTTTAGGTACATTTAGTCTAAAGCCCAATTTAAACTCTATGTTTCTTTGTAGATCTTCTGTCTAAATGAACTTTCTAATGCTGAGAGTGAGTGTTAAAGTCCCTCACTATTATCATATTGGAGTCTCTCTCTCTCTCTTTAGATCTAGTAATATTGGCTTTATGAATCTGGGGGCTCCACTGTTGGTGCATATATATTTAGAATTGTTATTTTCTCTTGCTAGATTGATCACTTTGTCATTATATAATGACGTTTAAAAAATTTTGTATATTTTTACTATTTTTGGCTTAAAGGCTGTTTTATCTGATATAAGTATAACTATTCCTCTCACTTTTGGTTTCTATTTGCCTGAAATATTTTTTTCTGTCCCTTTACTTTCAGTCTATACATGTCCTTGTAGGTAAAGTACAGTTCTTATAGGCAGTATATAGTTGGGTTGTGTATTTTTATTCATTTAGGCAGTCTGTATCTTTTTAGTGGACAATTTAATCCATTTACATTCAGGGTTGTTATTGATATATAAGATTTAGTTCCCCTCATATTGTTAATTGTTTTCTAGTTTATATTTTGTTCCTTTGTTTTTCTCTTATTATTTTTCCCTGTGATTTGGGAAGAATAGTATCATTGAGTCCTTTCTCCTTTTCATTTATATGTTTGCTTTACCATTGAGTTTTAATTTTTTGTATATTTTCATGATGATAAATGTCATCCTTTTTCTTCCAGATTTAGGCCTACTTGAGCATTTCTTATGAGGTTGGTCTAGTGGTTGTGAATTTCCTCAGCTTTTGTATCTGAAAGACTTTATTTATGAAAGATAATTTTGCTGAATATAGTATCCTTGGCTGCTAGTATATTTCTTTTAGCACTTTGAATATGTTATCTTTTTTCTCTCTTTATAAGGTTTCTTCTGGAAATTCACTGTTAGTCTGATGGGAATTCCTTTATAGGTGACTAAATGCTTTTTTCTTGCCACTTTAGGATTTTTTTTTTTTTTTTGTCATGGACTTTATACAATTTGCCAATAATGTGCCTTAGAGAAGAAGACCTTTTTGCATTGTGTCTATTTGGGGATTGATAGGCTTCTGGTATCTGAATGTCTAAAAATCTTTCTAGGTTTAAGAAGTTTTGTATTTATTATTTCATTAAATAAGTTTCTGTACCTTTTGTCTTTTATTCACCTTCTGGGATTATGTTAATTTATACATTTGGTCCCTTTATGGTATCCCATATATCATGAAGACTTTGTTCATCTTTTTAAACTGTTTTGTATTTTTGTCTGACTGGGTTATTTCAAAAGACTTGTCCTCAGTTTCTGAGATTCTTTCTTCTGATTGATCTAGTCTTTTGTTGACGCTTTCTAATGTATTTTGTAGTTCATTTAATAAATTGTTTGGTGATGGCGCCTGTGGCTCATCGAGTAGGGCACTGGCCCCATATACTGAAAGTGGTGGGTTCAAACCCGGCCTTGGCCAAACTGCAAAACAGAAAAATAGCCGGGCGTTGTGGTGGGTGCCTGTAGTCCCAGCTACTCGGGAGGCTAAGGCGAAAGAATCACCTAAGCCCAGGAGTTGGAGTTTGCTATGAGCTGTGTGACACCACGGCACTCTACCAAGGGTGATAAAGTGAGACTTTGTCTCTACAAAAAAATAAATAAATAAATATTTAGGTTGTAGAATTTCTGTGTGGTTCTTTGCTTTTCTTTTTTTTTCTTTTTTTTTTTTTTTGTAGAGACAGAGTCTCATTTTATCATCCTCTGTAGAGTGCCATGGCATCACACAGCTCACAGTAACCTCCAGCTTCTGGGCTTAGGTGATTCTCTTGCCTCAGCCTCCCCAGTAGCTGAGACGACAGGCGCCCGCCACAACATCCGGCTATTTTTTTGTTGCAGTTTGGCTGGGGCCGGATTTGAACCCGCCATCCTCAATATATGGGGCCAGTACCCTACCCACTTGAGCCACAGGTACCGCCCTGTTTGGTTCTTTTTTTATATCAGTTTCTTTGGTAAATTTCTCATTTGTATTCTAGATTGTTTTTCTGATTTCTTTGTATTTTTTTTTTGTAATTCTCTTATATCTCACTGATCTTCTTGAGAATTAATAATTTGAATTTTTTTCAGGATTTATGATTTTTTCATTGGAATCTGTTTCTGGGGAATTTTTTGTTCCTTTATCATATTTCCTTACATTTTAATGTTTTCTGTGTCTTTGTTTGATATCTACTCTTCAGTTATATCACCTGCTTCTTCTAGTTTTTTGAATTTGGTTTTATAGAGAAGGACTTTTTCTTGAAGATGAATCTATGGTTTTAGTTGAGTAGGTTGCTTTTGCTTTCACTCTGGATGTATGCAATAGTTTAGTCTCTGTATGATTTCTTTGGCTATAAACAATGTCAAAGATGACTAAGATTTCCTTTGTGGCTTAAGGTACAGTTGCTAGTAGAGGCTGTTGTGTAATTTTGCTGGGGAATGGGATATCAGTTAGGTCAGTCCTTGGGCCCTAGGGTAACATATGCTGGTACCATTATTAGCAGGTCCAGAGGGGCTGGTTCTCTGGCCTCAAGGTAGCTTTCTCAGATGTTGGTAGTGGCAGCTGTGGGCTGGGCAGGTGAGCAGGTTCCAAGCCCTGTTCAGCTGGTATGGTGTGAGCCTGTAGTCCCCAACCCCCAGGCTATAGATTGTTACTGTTAGGAAGCAGGCCATACAGCAGGAGGTAAGCAGTGGGTGAGTGAAGCTTCATCTGTATAGCTGCTCCCCATCACTTGCATTACCACCTGAGCTTAACCTCAGTGGTGGTGGCAATAGTGAACCCTGCTATAAATTGTGCACACAAAGGACCTAGATTGCATGTACCTTATGAGAATTAATGCCTAATGATCTGAGGTAGAGATGTAATCTGACTGAATCATCCTCAAAGTATCAGCACCGCCACCATTCTTTGGAAAAACTGTCTTCCATAAGTCCAGTCCCCATTACCAAAAAGGTTGGAGACTGCTGGTGTGGGCAATGGCAGTGTCAGGATGGCTCTTCTGGATTCCAAGTGGTGTGCACTGGTGTTGGCAGTGACTACAATGGGCTGGGCAGGTCAATATTCAGGCCTGCAGGTGTCACATGCAAGTAGGTGCCAGGTATGATGGTAAGCCAGATGGGTAGGCCCAGCCTCAGGCCACAGGAAGAGTGGTCAGATGCCAGTGGTGGTGTTCTGTACTGAGAAATTCCCTGGTTTGCGAGGTCTGGCATAGAGCAAGAGGCAAAGCCAGACTAGGCTGGCCTGTCCTCAGGCCTTCTGATGATATGTACAGGCACTGGCCATGGTTGGCAGGTACAAGGCAATTCCAGGGCTACTGACAGAATGCTTAGGTAGTGAGTGGCAACATCAGCACTGCTATCCTGCCACTGAATAGAGGTAGGTCATCTCAGGGAATCTGAGAGACTCAGCTTGAGCTCCTTCCTGGGGTAGTACCATTGTGTAATCTCCTGGTAACTCCCTCTGCTAGTTTCAGGGCCTGTGAATATCAAGGAGCTCTTCAAGACAGGCACCATGGCTTGCCTGTAATCCTAGCACTCTGGGAGGCTGAGGCAGGTGGATTATTTGAGCTCAGGAGTTTGAGACCAGCTTGAGCAAGAGTGACACCCTATCTATATTAAAAATAGAAAAAACTAGTTTGGGTATGGTGGCGGGCACCTGTAGTTCCAGCTACTCAGGAGGCTAAGGCAAGAAGATCGCTTGAGCCCAAGAGTTTGAGGTTACTGTGAGCTATGAAGCCATTGCACTCTACCCAGGGCAACCAAATGAGACTCTGACTAATAAGGGTTGGGGGCCTCTCCAGCAACCCGGATTGTAGGGGTTTGTGGTGAGAGTGTGGACTTCTGAGATTCACTTACTCTTTCCCCATGTTGGGAAGTCTCTCTCAGCTCCTGGACAATCCTGGCCAAGCAGGCTTAGAATTGCTGCATCTTTAGAATTCTGCCTGTTAAAATTATCATCCACTTCAATAAGATTTTCAATAATTGAGCACTTATTATTCTCATGGCACTGTGCTGGGACCTAAAGATTTAAAATGTATAGTCAACCATCTTGACTAAGGAATATGTACTCTAGTGGTATACCATCAATTTTTTATTTTTTAATTTTTTTAGAGACAGAGTCTCACTTTATCGCCCTTGGTAGAGTGCTGTGGCATCACAGCTTACAGCAACCTCCAACTCCTGGGCTTAGGCAATTCTCTTGCCTCAGCCTCCCGAGTAGCTGGGACTACAGGCGCCCACCACAACACCTGGCTATTTTTTGTTGCAGTTTGGCAGGGGCCGGGTTCGAACCTGCCACCCTCCATATATGGGGCCAGTGCCCTACCCACTGAGCCACAGGCACCACCCGTATACCATCACTTTAACAGAAGTGTTTATGTGGAATGAGTCCTGTGCAGGATTTGTTTTAAAGTATTTTTCTAGTCATAACATCTGGATTTAGCCAATTCTTCAAAATTATTCTTGTTCACTTTTGTTTTTTAATAAACCCAGCGTATTTTCTGGTAGTATTGATAATATTGATATACCACTTGCTAATATTGATACTCCATAGATCAGTGATTTTTCAACAGGTATGCCATAGCATACTGGTGTACTGTGAGAGGATCTTAAATGTTAGTGCCGTGAAAATTTTTAAAGATCGTTAATTAATTCATTGTCAAAAGAAGTTCAAAATACAATAAGTATATTCTTTTTTTTTTTTTTAACTTTTTTCTTAACATAATTTAAGTGTGCTACAGAAGTTTAACTATAGTTTCAAGTGTGCCATAAGTTTAAAAAGGTTGAAAAACACTGCCATAGATTAACAGGTTTTTGAAAAATCTTTTCAATAAATAAAACAATTTTTCTCTGATTTATGACTTCAGTAAATTTTGGTAGAAGAGGAAAACCTCTAAAACAAAACTTACCCCACTGAGATTGAAGACTTGAGCCAAATTTCTCTTTATGCCAATAATATTACTTCAATGTAAGCGTTTCTCCTGTACATTGTGCCAATTCTCTCATCTTTAAATGGACTAAAGAGAAATGTGCTGTAACAGTAGAAGTATTTTAACCTCATAACCAAATCAGCTACGTGATTGGTGATTTTAATGTATTTCTCAATAATATTTTCCTAGTCTGACTATAATCCAATTCACTTCATTAAGTTTTGTCTTCTCTTATATTGTGATTTATTTGAGAAGTTAATAGCCTCAGCATTTTACAGTAGTCATTCTGTCTATAGCAGTTAGGAAGATAGAAGGCTTTTAGTCCAAGTAATTTTTTTTTATATAGCTCAATAAGCCATTTCCTCATCTGAAATAAAAGAAATTTAATGAGAATGCAGATCAAATTCTATTACTAGATGATTCTGTGTTGGTATCACTAGTTAAAAATAAAAAAAGAAAGAGGGACTGGACATGGTGGCTCACCCCTGTAATCCTAGCACTCTGGGAGGCCAAGGCGGATGGATTGCCTGGGCTCACAGGTTCGAGACCAGCCTGAACAAGAGCTAGACCCTGTCTCTAAAAAAATAGCCAGGTATTGTGGCGGGCACCTATAGTCCCAGCTACTCGGGAAGCTGAGCCAAGAGAATTGCTTAAGCCCAAGAGTTTGAAATTGCTATGAGCTGTAATGATAACGGCAGTCTACCAAGGGTGACAAAGCGAGACTGTCTCAAAAAAAAAAAAAACAGAAAGAAAGAAAAAATTCTGTCACTAGAAAAGTGTGTGTGTGTTTGTGTGTGTAGAATAAGCCATGCAAACAGTATTTTGACGCAGATAAATTGGTACATATGCATATATATTTTTACCAATTTATATGTACCAGAATACTGTTTGTGTTTCTTTTTAAGCCTTAATGAACCAATTATATGTACCAGTATTTGGTACATATATATTTTAATAAAAGAATTTTTACAAGCTTTTAGGATTCATTTTGCCCTGTATTATATTGTCTTAATCAGTATACTTATTTGTTTTCTGAGACAAAGTCTGTTTTTTTTTTTTTTTTCGCAGTTTTTGGCCGGGGCTGGGTTTGAACCCACTTCCTCCGGCATATGGGGCCGGCACTGCCCAAAGTCTGATTTTGAATGTGAAGGGGATCAGAGGAAGCCTCCCCAAAATATGTCACTTTGGCATAAGGATTATTTTGAGCTGAAGGTAATCGAGGAATAGCAGATGCAGGAAAAGATCTAAAACAGAACATAAATTTCCCTTTTGTAAAGGCTGTTTTTATGTAGGTCTTCCTCTCTGTTCTAGAAAGAAGATACCAAATCTGGAGAGAACTCTCGTTACCTGAGATGACTTAAAACCTGTACAACAAACCTAATTAAGCAATCCTTATTTATCATACATTTTTTTTTTTTTTTTTTTTTTGTAGAGACAGTCTGACTTTGTGGCCCTCGGTAGAGTGCCGTGGCGTCACACAGCTCACAGCAACCTCCAATTCCTGGGCTTAGGCTATTCTCTTGCCTCGGCCTCTTGAGTAGCTGGGACTACAGGCACCTGTCACACGCCCGGCTATTTTTTTGTTGCAATTTGGCCGAGGCCGGGCTTGAACCCGCCACCCTCAATATATGGGGCTGGCGCCCTACCCACTGAGCCACAGGCGCCGCCCTATCATACATTTGTTAGTCACCTTCCCACAACCCCCACAACCCCTGCCACCCCAATAGAAAATTCTTTTCTTCACATTTTGTGAAATGACATACTTGTATAAGCTCCTGGGTCTATCTGCCTTTTGGGGTTTTCACAGCTTTTCTGTGAAGCCCCTATATGCGTATGTAATAAACCTTTCACATTTGTTGATCTGTCTTTTGTGAGCCTAATTTGCAAGGCCGCATACCGAACCCCAGAGGATAGAAGAAAAGCTTTTCCTCCCCTACAAATTATACTTATTTTAACCTGTTGGATTCATTGCACAATAGTTATTTTTTTCATGCACAGTCTACTTGGTTTCTCTGCCTTATTTGTCACTGTAGACTGCCATGTCTTTTTTTTTTTTTTTTTTGAGACAGAGCCTCAAGCTGTCACCCTGGATAGAGTGCTGTGGCATCACAGCTCACAGCAACCTCCAATTCCTGGGCTCAAGCGAGTCTCTTGCCTCCACCTCCCAAGTAGCTGGGACTACA
>CAUYRH010166519.1:0-10671 GCA_963574655.1 Perodicticus potto | reverse complement strand
CACCCTGGATAGAGTGCTGTGGCATCACAGCTCACAGCAACCTCCAATTCCTGGGCTCAAGCGAGTCTCTTGCCTCCGCCTCCCAAGTAGCTGGGACTATAGGTGCTGGCCACAATGCCCGGCCATTTTTTGGTTGCAGCCATTTCATTGTTGTTTGGTGGGCCCAGGCTGGATTTGAACCCGCCAGCTCAGGTGTACGTGACTGGCGCCTTAGCCCGTTGAGCCATAGGCGCCGAGCCAATTTTAAAACTTTAAATACTAACTATAGGTGTAGTATTTATTTAAACTCATCCTCTGTACAGGATATTAGCTTAAAAAGTACCATAAGGATATAAGTCAAACTTTATTTTCTCCATAGAAAAAAACTACCCAGTTTTGTTTTGATTTTGTCTGTTTATTGTTAATGTTTTTTGGACTATATTTGAGAGGGAGTTTCTGGCTAGCACAGAATCCTTTTTAATTTATTTCAGTATAATGTGTAGCAGATATACTTGATTAACTGATCAGCAACCTCTTTGTTTTCCAGTAGTACTTTTTTTTCATCATTAAAGGTTCAGTCTTTGATTAAATACCTACCGATCTATGTCTACGCATTATTTAATCAGATAGACTATATATGTACTTTGTATCAAACCTTCTAAAATAAAGCAAACATCAAATGAGGAAATTGATAGCATTGTATGTGATATTATACTGCAGTATAAAATTGTTTTGATGGATACCAGTCAAGTGGAAGACAATCACTAAGCCATAGAATTTAAATAGCATATCAACATCTCATCTTCATATAGGGCTTTGCAGTTTTTAAAATTAATAAACTTCATATTTTAGAAAGATAGCAGATTTTTGGTTCATAAAATTGAGCAGAAAGTATGGAGAGTTCCTAGATATTCTCTATCATGCACAATGTCCCCAGCTAGTTCACTTATTATAGTTGACAAACCTATACTGAGATCAGATAAATAGATTAATGGAATAGAACAGACAGCCAAGAAAGAGACCTACATTGGTACAGTCAGTTGATTTTTGACAAAGGAGCAAAAGCAATACAATGGAGTAAGCTTACTATTTTTAACAAATGGTGCTTCAACAACCATTTTGTGCATTTATCTACAGAAAAGTAATTCTAGACACAGACCTTATGCCCATCACAAAAATTAACTCAAATGGATCACAGACCTCAATGTAAAGCACAAAACTGTAGTAATCCTAGAAGATGACATAGGGGAAAACTTAGGTGACACTGGATATGTTGATAACTTTTTAGATACAATATCAAAGTCATGACCCATAAAATGAATAATTGATAAGCTAGACTTTATTAAAATTAACAACTTCTTCTCTGTCAAAGATGTCAAGAGAAAGAGAAGACAAGCCACAGACTGGTGGAAAATACTAGTAAAAGACATATCTGGTAAAGGACTATTATCCAGAGTATACAAAGAACTCTCAAAACTCAGTAATTAGAAAACAAACAACTTGGTTTTAAAAATAGGCAAAAGACCTAAATAGAAAGCTCACCAAAGAAGATGTGTTGAACATCATTTGTCATTAGAGAATTACAAATTAAAAAAACAATAAGACACTACTGCAAACCTATGAGAATGGCCATAATTCAAAACAATGACAACACCAAATGCTTGTCATGATTCCTTACCCATGGGTCTGAGCCAATTTCAGACCTGGAACGCATTCATTGAAGTGTTTGCATTTCTGTGGGGATGGATCCTGTGATGCCATGGAAAGTATAAGCTGATCATGATTTTTAGTCCTTCCCCAAATAGACCAAAGGCTATTAACTTGGTAATGTGCACTCAAACATTTCACAAACAGCTAGACACGGGCATTTCGTTAATATTGATACCAGGAGACCTCACACATTTTCAGGGCCCCTCAGTTAGATGGGAGCACACAAAGGGCAGTTTTAAAAAGCAAAGTATCTTCTGACCAGGTTTGTTTTACATTGTACTTACTTGCTGCTACAGGGACCGTATGATTTGCAAAGCTTAAAATATACAAAAAATGTTGGCTGACTCCAGATCTGAAGGATGCAAGGTGGTGGTGTTTCCCATCTGATATGGTCTGGATGTTTGGCCTCTCCAAATATCATGTGGAATTTGATCCCCACTGTTAAATGCGGGACCTGGTTCTTGGGTCATGAATGGCTTGGTCCCTTTCCCTCAATAATTAATGAGTTCTCGCCTTGTTAATTCATGCCAGAATTGGTTATTTAAAAGAGGTTTAAAATCTTCTCCCTCTCTTGCTTATTCTTTCACTATGTGACACATATACTTCCCTTTCACCTTCAGCCTTCATTGGAAGCTCTCTGAAGCCCTCACCGGAAGTATATGCTAGCGTAATGGTTCTTACACAGCCTGCAGAATCATAAGCCAAATAAACTTCTTTCCTTTATAAATTACCCATCCTTGAGTATTTTCTTTATAGCAATGTAAAACAGACTAAAACATCATCTTATCTCCATATTTTTTTCTTTTTTTGAGACAGAGCCTGGGTAGAGTGCTGTGGCATCATAGCTCACAGCAACCCCTAACTCATGGGCTTAGTGATACTCCTGCCTCAGCCTCCTGAGTAGGTGTGACTATATGGCACCGACCACAACGCCTGGCTAGTTTTTTTATTTTTTTATTTTTAGTAGAGAGGGCTGGTCTTGAATTTTTGAGCTCAAGCAATCCACCCATCTTGGCATCCCAGAGTGCTCGTATTACAGGTGTGAGCCATTGTGCTCGGCCATTTGATTCATTAGTCTGGCTCCTGCAAAAATTGGATACATCCCAAAGGACGATGCTAAACTGCCTCAAGCCCAACCAAGTAGTAGCCCTCTGACAGCTACTATATCAGATATGGTGTTAGGGTCCATCATTATGGCCTTAGCTATATGGTATGTAGCCCCTGGTTTTTTGAATGTATTTTTTTCCATTGAGATCCCAGGATCAGAAGCCATGCAGTATGCATTTACCACAGAAGAATAAATATAACAAGGCAGCAGCAGCAATGAAGTAGAGGAAGGTGAGAAAGTTTATTAGGGAACTGGATGTGAAAGGAACCAATGGCTACTCTCCAGTACAAAACATGAGCCTCCTCTTTGTAACAGAATCCCTAAGTTTCAACAGGCCAAAAAGGGGCCCTCAAAAAGGACATTTCCCAACTTCCCTTGTAGATACATATGGTTATGTGGCAAAGTTTCACTGAGTTAAAGTGAAATGTGAGCCTGGGGAGCTTCGATCTTATGAAGAAATTTGCCCTTCACTTTCTCTTTTTCTTTTCCTGGGAGAATGCAGACATGATGGCAGGAGCTCAAGCATGTGTATTAGACCATGGGAAGAAAACTATGTGTTGAAAATAGGAGAATGATGGCATATAAGGAGGCCAGTCGAGTCTCCTTATATGGAGCCACCATATCAACCCAGGGTTGCTTAGGCTTACGCTTTCCAATGAAATAAAGACATCCCGTTTAAGGCATGATTATTAGTGAATCTTTGTTAAAGGGGCTGAAAACAAACGTCCTAACTATGGCAGGTGCTTATAAATGCAATTGAGGAAAGAAGTTGGATTAATTTGTGGAGGAAAGATGAGAAATTTGTTTTGGAACCCGTAAGTTTTCATTTCTTGTGGGACACCTAGATATATATCCAGTAGGCAGCTGTAAAATCTATTCTGAGCTCAAAAGATTCTAAGCTGCAGAGTTAAAGAATTAAACCGAACTTCCATAGGATCATCAAAGGTGGATATGGTAAATGAGATGCAGGTGGGCATGCACAATGTTTGATGTAGACTGAAAAAAAAAAAGATTTTGCGCAGAAGATAATTGTACATTCCAGAATCATTTACATTAAAAGGATATAGTTCGTGGTGAGTAGAAAAGATTACCCACAGAGAATGGCTAAATCTCAGTGAAAAGAGAGGAAAGGATACAAATTTGCAGCTTAGCCTCACTGCAGCAGAGGGTAGAAAGGGTCTATGATTGGATGAAAAGGTCTGAAAAGTCAGAAAATAGGATAATTTCGGTGAGGTCCATACAGGAGTAAATTTCTATAGAGATGATAACTTGCAATCTTGAGTGTATTTTAGTGAATAAATATAATTGGGAGTGAAATATATTCTCTACCTATACGTAGTGATTGTAAAGTATATTTATATCTCACTACAGATTGTTAACAATAAATATTCATTCTACTACTATAAACTTGGGGACATGTTGCCTATGTAAGGGGTAATCATATGCTGATGAAGAATTCATGACATTTTCCTAGAAAGCAATGGGCATGCCATTATTCCTACTTATACATTTTATTAGGATTCATGCAGTCCATATTATAAAAAATTCCATAAAAGCTTAGATTTTTTTGATACCTTGACAAACCTAATTGTACTAACAAAAATGACTTCATTAAGTGAAAAGCTAATTTTGTTGTCACTTAATCTCTAGTGAAGGCATTATTAAATTGTAACTTTAGGCAGAAATATATTAGGCAAATTATTATATGAAGCTAGGGTTTTATGATTCTGATAAATGAATGGAAAAATACACAAATTTATAATAGGAATAATAGGCAAAATAATTCCTTATCTTTTAGTGAATTTCCCTTTT
Source organism: Perodicticus potto (assembly GCA_963574655.1). Lineage (NCBI taxonomy): Eukaryota > Metazoa > Chordata > Mammalia > Primates > Lorisidae > Perodicticus > Perodicticus potto. The sequence goes on along the minus strand of CAUYRH010166519.1, from coordinate 6,062 downwards.
CACTCAAAAAATGCACTGGGTTTGCAACTTCTTGCCAGTGACAGATTTAGACACTTCAGGCTTAATATACTCTGTGACTTTATATCCTTATAACTATGATTTCAAACTTATACAAGTGAGATCAAAGAAAAATTTGACCAGCCTTTTATTTATTTATATTGTAAATTATAAGCCAAATACTCCTGAACTGAAAATATAACAAATACATAGCAGAGTTGGACTTCAATAAAGATAACTTCTTTTGAGTTGTTTGATGATTGTTTTTTCTAAGATAGGTTAAAATTTGATATATAGATTCAAAATTCTCTTTTATTATTAGAATCATTTAAAAATCCAAAACCTTAAGAAAGAGAAATAAACAGAAGCACCTTCCACTGTTCACATATAATACTTTGCTTTTTCTGGTCAACATAAAAGAGAATCAACCTCTCAGGAGAATGCTACTCAAGGTTCCACTGTGTTCTTTCAAACTCCATTTTTCAAATTTTAGAGTTTTCTCATGATGTGTTAATTTTATGGTACACCAAAGATTTTTAAAGTGTTTAGTTCAAACTCAATTTATCTTAGTTGAAGTAGCTCTTGTGTGGCTTTCTTCCCAGAGAATTGCTTGCTATATCTGCAAAAATGGTGGATTAACCTCTAAAGAAGCAATGTAAAAATATAATGCAGATATAAAACACAACTCACTTTTTCATTTTTCAATATGAGTAATAAAAAGTAGTATTTAACAGTCTTGAGATACGACATGTAATTAACTATTGAGAATTTTGTGAGTAATTTAGGTGCTAAAATTAACCCACAATATAAAAACTATTCTAGCCTTTTTAAAGTTTTTACAAAGTTTAATCCCACAGATCCAAATAATTTGTTTAGTTTTTAAGCATATAATAAAAAGCAAAGAGGAAGCGAGTAAAACCATGTACTTGCTACCTACAGTCACTACATGTTTGAGATACTATTTGGAGACCATAGTTAAAAGCTACTGATCATGTAAATTCGTAAAACAAATTTACTATAATGATGGATGAAATGATGGCTTGTCTTGCTTTTCTTTCTGGCTTGGCTTTTCTTCTGTGTGTTAGACCCTGAGATATTAGTAGGTACAATTCATGTTTTCAGACAGTAAGGGAAAGATTCTTGTCCAGTTGTGAATTAAGCTAAACCATGTAAACTCATATTGTGCTCAATGAAAATTTTCAAAAGAGTGAGAAGTTAGGGACTTTTGTATCTCCTGTATAATGGAGATTTCATAAATAGGTTTTAAGGAGCACAGAATCCAAAGGAGATCTGGTTGAAGGAAAGGCCTGAAAGGCACTTCTTTAAAACTTTCACAGTTTCCTCTATATATACTTTGCCTATATGCAATTTTACAAATCAATATATGAAATACTTTTCCACCTGTTTAATTTGAAAGCTGAGTATCTCACGAATCCGAGAGAACTGTTATCAGAGACAATTGCTTATTTTCAACCTCACTTTAGCATGAACATGGACAAAATGAAGAAGGTAGGAAGATAAAGCTCTTTTCTATTTTAAGAAAATAAAAATTTATTTTCTAATATTCCATATGAAGCTAGAAATACAGAATCATTTACCAGTTAAATGGGACTAGGTTTCTCCCCTCCCAAAATAACTGTGGCAAAGAGGTTTGGATAAATTTTGGCTTAGACTAATCAGGACTCACTCTTGGAAAAGGGATCTATCAATGTTATCAACACAACTGAAAGCTATGCTTTGGGGGAAGGGTGAAATGTATGTTGGGATGACAACTGCTAGATTCACTTAAGTGTATATACCTTTTTGCTGTTGATCCAGTACAATGAGTGTCTCTCTCTCCTCCCCTTGTCCCCTAGAATTCCTTATGATCTAGCAACCAATGACAACCAAATAAATGCAAAATGTAATAGAAAAGAAAGGGCAAAATAACTGCAATAAAAACTCTGATTAAAAAGAGGCTATGTAGAAACATTACACAGTGATCTCTGACCTTTATTGTATTCTGCAGACAGGAGTAGTGAGGGTTCCTGGTTGGCAGTGGGTATGTGTTCTCTGGGCAGTTACTATTTCACTCTCTGTGTCTCCCGTGGTCCCATCTGAGATAGCCATTGGGGAAGGTGCTCTTTTTTGGAAGGTTTTATCATTTTGGTAGCTCATTTCCTGTTTGGGTGAGTATCGATGTCTGGGGACACTTCTAGGATTAAACAGTCACAAGCTATTATCAATCAGATTTGAGGTTTATTTAACCATTCATTTTTCCCTTAAATATTAGGTTTTAGAACTCTTGCTTATTATTTCTGTAGGTAAGTAACCATGGTCAGAAACCATGTCTAGCCTAGGTTTCCTATTTTGGGATTTCTGTTTCCTAGTATAGACCCTCATGTTCTGCTAGTCTGAATTCAGTTTAATGGCTCATCTTGAGATCTGAGTTTTATGGCACTCGCATTGGGGATATTTCAAGAAAGGACTTTCAGGGGAGAAGGAAAGGTACCAATAGTTTATTTCTTATTTTCATAATGGGCATGTGCCTCCTTTAAGGCACACAATGAGCACGATTCTCCTTTAAGTTAAGCAGAAAATTTTACATCTTTGGCATATTGAGATTACTGGAATTTAAGACATTTAGGTTTGAAATCTGAAGGGTGCTGCCCCTAACTATGTGGCTATAAGGCTTGCTAGCTTCTTAGAACCTTTGTCATGCAAGGTAGAGATTGTCTCTGAAATTTTTTATTCAGCCTACTTATGTTGAACATCACTGATTCAGCAAAGTGAATCAATTTAGAACATCTATTATGCTAATTAAAAACCCACTAATTTCAACAATGAAAACCATTTTTTAACCCTCATTTTATTGACTAGCAAGGTTCCAGGTGTTAAGGGGGAAGAACAATATGTGAAACACTTGAGAGTGGCTGGCTATGCTTGCAGTGCAGCTTTTCTGATGAAATACCAGCTAAAAATCCTTAAAGTGTGAATTTTAGATTAGGGCAATTGATGCCCACTGGAGGATAAGGTAAATCTAGTAACACACATGTGCACATTTATATCCCATTACATACACAAATATTTTTAATGCAAAGTATAATAATAACAACTTCAAACTGACTTAACCAATATTGAGTACCCGGGAGAATCAGTCCAAAACAAAAAAACTATGTTAACTTGATTTAAGCCTGACATAACTGAAGAATCCAGTAGATGAAAAGAGAGGAGGCAGAAAGTGTTTATTTAAAACTTTGACCATTTACTCTTTATATCCTTGTACCTACATACAAAGTTATAAATCTTTGATTATTTAATCAGAGTTCCAGCTCAATGTTTCTTTCATTTTCTTGATCACGAGATTACTGCCAACAGTAACAAGGATCACATACTTTGTCATTCGCATTACAGAACAAAAAGGAGTTATAGCTCATAATTTGGAAGGGGAGGAGGCAAAAGTCCTGTGATTACTGCTGATTTGTTCAACCCTAAAGAATTTTATCTTTTTTCGTGGCCAGGGGATATCACAGGTTAGAATTGGATTATCTTAACAGGACTAACTTTATCAATGAAGAGGTTAATTTCACCCTAATTTCTCAGGTATGTGCTATACTTATGGGAAGAACGGAATAAATGTTGAGAATGAAACTATAGTGTCTACTACAATCATTTTCAAAGGTCTACATATATATGTATATATATGTGTGTGTATATGTGTGCAAATATATATATACTGTGTATATAGTGTGTTTGTGTGTGTGTGTATATATATATATATAGTGTGTTCATATATATAGTGTATGTGCGTATGTACATACATAAAGCTAGTATATTATTTTTGCTAGTTGGAATTAAAAAAAAATTAGATCTAAGTAAATGTAACACAGTCTGACTCCATTTATTTTTAAGTTTGTTGACAATTTCCAAGTGCTAGCCCATGCCTCATATCTGAGCAAGCTGATAAGAAAGCCAGGGTGCTCCCTATTGGAAAATTTAAGATACACAACCTCTGGCCCCTGTGTGGGATTTTTCACCATAGTTCCATGTCCTTGCCATGAAAAAAAAAAATCCAAAAAGCCTTTCCTCCTTATCTCTCAAGCCATTCTGAAGCCTGCTTGGGAAGTCAGCTATGCTCTTCTGAGAAAGCCTCAGTAATCTTCTTAAACTCTCTTGGTATATATAGGGTATCATAAGTCTTTGAAATATGAGCCAAATTTTGGATGAGGGTTTGTCTGATTTCTGTGGGTGACTGCTACAGCATATAAACCACAATGGTAGTAAATTTAAATTAGTGCAACCTACCTGTAAGGATCTGAATGTGTTCCCCCCAAATCCGCCAATATGATCATAGGAGGTATCCCCTCATGATGGGATTAGTGCCCTTTTAAAAGAGGTCCCAGAGAGTTGCTTACCTTTTCTATCATGTCAAGACACAGCCAAAAGCACCATCTGTAACCCAGAAAGTGGGCCCTTACTAGACATCAAATATGCTAGTATCTTATAATTCCCAGGCTCCAGAAGTGTGAGAAATAAACTTCTATTGTTTATAAGCTACCCAATATTTTGTTGTAACAGACTGAAAAAATTAAGATACCATGATTTTAGTGTTTCATTATTCTTATCACCAATTGTACCCATCTTCCTCCTGAATCTTCTACGTCTTTGACTAGCAATAGAAACTTGGTACATCTTCAGCTATCTCCTCTTTTTTTGTTGTTTACACACCTTTGAAATCCTCTTTACCAACTATGTGGCTACCATCTTGGCTCAGGCCTCCGTAATTATTCTTTCTAGTTATTTCATGTCTTCTAACTGGTTACTCTGTTTCCAGTCTTGGCCATCAGACTGTTTTCCAAAGTGGCTATACCATTTTACTTTCACATCAGCAATGTAGGATTTCTCTACTTGGACTTTTCTTCTCTCTTATAGAACATATGCTTCTATTATTTTTCTGGTGCAAATAGGGTATCATAAGTCTTGAAATATGAGCCCAAGTTTGGGTGAGGGTCCCTCTTATTTCTGTGGTTGACTGCAACAGCATTTAAAACACAATGGTAGTAAATGGTAGTAAATACCTACCTAATAGTTCATAATCTACACTACTGCTGAAGTAATTCTCCCTCAGCCTTGCATGATTAATCTAGCAGTTTTCCACTGCCTTCAGGCCAAACTCTTTAGCACAGTTAACAAAACTCATCATCATTTTGTCCCCTCTACATTTTGCATTTCTCCTGCCACATTCCCATACACCATCTTTGCTTCCAATATACCTATCTATAAAATATACTTACTCCCACAATTCATAAGGCAAGAAAATATATACAAAAAATATATGTTCTTTTGTCTAGAGTGCATTCATGTCTCCCTTTAGCACGGCCAATTCCTACTGATGTCTTCAAGACTCATTTTGACATTTTTTACATTCTATATAAAGTACTTCTTGTTTAATCCATGTTGAGTAGGGTGTTCTTTCTTTACATTTTAGCAATAAACTTGATTTCAGTGCTTATTATCATTGTAATATCTAATTTGCTTGTCTGTTTCTCTCTCCAGATTTGATCTTCTTGAGGGAAGGCACCATGTTTCTCATCTTGGAAGGTCACAATGTATTAGGACAATGGTCTCGCAGATACACACACAACAATGATAAATAATAATACAAGATGGGGCTTAGAGAAAGTATCCTGAAAACTAATACAAGCATATGTTCTATAAGAAGAAAAGGAAAAGCAGAGAAATCATACATTGCTGATGTGGAAGTTAAATGGTATAGCCACTTTGGAACATAATCTGATGGTTTCTCAAAAGTTTAAACATAGGCTCAGTGCCTGTGGCTCAACGGGCTAAGGCGCCAGCCATGTACACCTGAGCTGGCGAGTTCAAATCCAGCCCGGGCCCGCCAAACAATGACGGCTGCAACCAAAAAAAAAAATGGCCGGACATTGTGGCGGGTGCCTGTAGTCCCAGCTACTTGGGAGGCAAAGGCAGGAGACTCGCTTGAGCCCAGGAATTGGAGGTTGCTGTGAGCTGTGATGCCACTGCACTCTCTCCAGGGTAATAGCTTGAGGCTCTGTCTCAAAAAA
>CAUYRH010166518.1:0-12500 GCA_963574655.1 Perodicticus potto | reverse complement strand
ATGTCAAACCAGCGTATGTCCTTACAAGGAAAGCTCTGGGGATGTGCTGGGTTTACTTGTTACTGCCAGGCTCACACCCCGGAATTCCCAGTTTGAATCTGGGAGCGCAAGATGACAGGAGAGGCACTGCATTATTTTTTTTCAAATATTGACTAATCTGACTTTGCTTTTAAAACATTTATTTTACATGTATTTCAGCAATCTTTGTTTATGAGACTGTTGCAAATAATTTTGAAGCCAGTATTTTTTATTGATTTGCTCAACTAAACTGACAGTGAAAACAGATGAAACCAATGGGGTGATAAAGGGGCAGAGAAAATAGCTAATACATTGAGAACAGCAAAGATAACTGCTTTTCTATCAATATAACTTTTTTATTGACACATAATAATTGTACATATTTATGAGGTGGGGAGAGGTTTCGATGCATGCGTATCCTGTAATGACCAAATCAGGTCATTTCATTCGCATTTCCACCATCTCAAACATTCGTTGTTTCTTTGCACAGAGAATATTTGATATCCTCTCTTCTAGTTATTTTGAAATATACTGTGTAATATTCTTTTGTTTTTAATCTGGGCATAAGCATTAGACACCTTTTACAGGTGAGGAAATTAAGCCTGAGAAGTTGCCTGACTTCCCTGGGGCCATTGAGTTTAACGTATCTTCCTTTAAAGACAACTTTAAGTTTGGATAAACTAAGCTGGTATTTGTTAACAGTTATTGAAATGAGTGCTCAGAGTGGAAAAAGTAAGCCAGCAGCTACTTTTAGAAGATGGGAGCGTGAAAATGTAAAACGAAAGCACTTAGTGTTGTGTGGGGAAATGAGGTAAGCCGAGAGAGCCTGGGGGTTGTGCTGTCACAAACTAGTAAGAAGAGGATCGGTTCTGGGGTAGGAGGCGTAGATAGACTATCAGAAATGAATGCGGACAGGAAAGGGAGTATGTAGGTTGTAAAGAAATGATGACATTTAAACATGCTAAACCAGTAATGAAAGAGCCAACATGTGTGGAACCTGAATCATGTCCTTCTTAGCATTTTCCTCGGGAGGGCCAAGTTACATTTGTCTGAGGCAGAGCCCATCAAAGCTGTTAAGTCAGCTGATAGATCCTGAACTGCCACTAGGTGGGTAGCTGCTGACCCAAGTACCCCAGATGCCTGTCCACTACCCTAGCAGTGGCCTTGGTCCTTAGGACCTCCAACCTCTTTGATTCACCACCAGTGGCCAACAGCTCTTGGGCCAGAATCCTCTCTGATTATTTAGTGCCTGTCTTAGCCTATTCTTCCTGCTATAACAAAGTACCTTAGACTGGGTAATTTATAAAGAAATTTATTGTTCATAGGTCTAGGGGTTGGTAAGTCCAAGATTAAGGAGCCAGCACATTCAGTGTCTGGTGAGGGCTTGCTCTCTGCTTCCAAGACGGTGCCTTCTTGCTGCTTCCTCACATGGCCAAAGGTAGCCATACTGTATAATATTCTTAACTGTCATCATCCTTCTGCACAATTGCATACCAGAACTTTCTCCACCTGCATAATTTCTCCCCAGACCCTCTTCTTACTCCCAGCCTCTAATAACCACTATTCTACTCCCTACTTTTATGAGAACAGCATTTTTAGACTTTACATGTGAGTGATAGCATGGAGTATTTGTCTTTCTGTTCTGGCTCACTTCAATTAACACAATGTCCAACAGCTTCAACAGAGTTGCCTCAAATGACAGGATTTCCATCCATTTTATGGCTGAATAGTATTCCATTGTCTACATTTTACATTCTCTTTATCCATTCATTTGCTGATGGACACTTGGGTTGATTCCATTGGGATGTGAGAACAACTGATTCAATAAATCAGTTGGGATTTATTGGGAACAGTGTTTCAATAAACATGCCAGTGTGGATGCCTCTTTAACATTCTGACTCCATTTCTTTGGGGTACACGCCCGGTAATGGGATGGCTGGACTGTTTGATAGTTTGGCTTTTAATTTTTTGAGGAAACTTCATACAGCTTTCCACAGTTGCATCACTAATTTGCATTCCCACCAACAGTGTTTAGGAGTTCCCCCTTTTCTGCATCCTCATCAGCATTTATTATCTTTTGTCCTTTTGATAATAGCCATTCTACATTCTAATAGGGATGAAATGCTATCTCCATTGTAAATTGGGGTTTTGGTTTGCATATCTGTCATGATTTGTGATGTTGAATAATTTTTAATATACCTGTTGGCCATTTGTATGTCTTCCTTTGAGAGCTGTCTATTCAGGTCTGCTCCTCAATTTTCAGTTGGACTGTTTGGGTGTTTCTGCTTTTGTTTTGCTTTTTGCTATCAAGCTGAGTTCCTTACATACTCTGGGTAGCTGTGTAGTTTGTAGATTATTTTCTTTCATTCTGTAGCTCTCTTTCCACTTTGTTGATTGTTTTCCTGTGGAGAATCTTTACAGTTGATCTGATCAAGTCCAATTGTCTATTTTTGCTTTGTTGAGTGTACTATGGGGTTCTTGTCCAAAAACTCTTACCAATAAAACTATTATAGATAGTGATGGAAAAGACATGTTAGTTTGGAAGTCACTTGGTCAACTTGAATTGGGTAAGAGTCATTGCATTTATTTCAGCCGAGATTTATTTTAAAAGTGTTTTTGGATGATTCTTATTATTACTATCTCTGATAGTAAATGAACAACTAAAAAGGTAAAGTAGAAAGAGTAATTTTTAAGTCACTAACTTCCATTTTGGAGCCAAACATGCAATATAAGAAACCAATAATTCAATTCAGTGTATATGTTCAGAGCTCTTCCAATATGCAGAGAATTGTCCTGGATGCTGAGTGGGTGCAAAGATGGATGATGCCTGATCGTCACTCGTGAAGAACATGTATTCTAGAAAGGGAGCTATGACACATGTGTAAATAAATATTAAATAATAAAAGATGATGTATGTTTTTTAAGAAAACTAAGATAAGCTATAAGGCTAAAGGAGACAAAATTAGTTGCTTCAAATTTAACACATCCAGATCTTATCTTCTGATCTTCCCCCATCAAATCTGTTCCACCTGTAGCTTTCCTAATCTCAGCTGGCACAGCCCCATCCTTCTAGTTGCTCAGAGTAACTAGATCTAATACATTGGGAAATTGAGCAGCTCTACCTTCAAAATACACCCAGAACCTGTCCACCTCTCTTCAACTCTACTACAACCACTCTGGTCCAAGTCACAACCACACCTATCCCAGATTACTACCCACCTTTATAATTGCTCGCTCTAGTTCTCTTCTTAATACCATATATCCTAATCACAGCACAGTAGACAGAGAAACCTTTAGACGTGTAAAATACATCATGTCATTCCAATGTTCTATCAGCTGCTCACAGTTGGCCTTGATGAGAAGAAAATATTTGAAGAAAATATTTTCTACAAAAGCTCCCCATTTTACACGGGCTGACAAGACCCTCCACAATGTGACCTCTCATTTCCTCTCTGACTTGGCCCTACATTCCTTGTGCCTTAAGGTCTTTGCAATGGCCTAAGATGCATTTCCCTAGCATATCCACAGAGCTAACTCCTCCACATTCTTGCAGACTTTCCAAATATTTTCTTCTCATCAAGGCCAAATGGGAGCAGCTGATAGAACAGAGCTCCACTCCGTTAACCAAATCTGCTAAGCACATCCTTAACCCTTCATATCCTGCTCTATCCCTCTTCTTTTCCACAGTGTTGTTCTCATTAAATCTAATTTTTACATTTTTTATGTTTATGGTTTCCTGTCTGTCTTCTGCTATTAAAAAGTTCAGAAATCCCACTTGTGGGCATACATGTAAAGGAAATGAAATCTCAGAATGCAGAAGAAATGCCTGCACTCCTGTGCTCTTTTCAGCATTATTCATAATAGCCACAATGTAAAGTCAACCCAACTGTTCATCAGCAGATGAATGAATAAAGAAAACGTGGCAGGCAGCACCTGTGGCTCAAAGGAGTAAGGCATTGGCCCCATATACTGGAGGTGGTGGGTTCAAACCCAACCATGGCCAAGAACTGCAAAAAAAAAAAAAAAAAGTGGCATATATACGCAAGAGATCACAATAAATTATTTAGCCTTAAAAAAGAAAGAAATTCTGTCCTTTGCAACGTGAAAGAACCTTGAGGATATTATGCTAAGTGACATGTGCCAGGCACAGAAAGTCCAACACTGCATGATCTCACATATGTGTGGAATTTTAAAAAGTTGAACTCAGACACACAGAGAGCAGAATGGTGGTTAGAAGGGGTTGGTGGGGAAAGTGGGACTGGGGAGGAGATGGTGGTCAAAGGATACAAAATTTCAGTTAGAGCTCAGTGCCTGTAGCTCAGCGGCTAAGGGCACCAACCAGAGCTGGCGGGTTCAAATCCAACCTGGGCCTGCCAAACAACAGTGACAACGACAACCAAAAAATAGCTGGGTGTTGTAGCAGGCACCTGTAGTCCCAGCTACTTAGGAGGCTGAGGCAAAAGAATTCCTTAAGCCCAAGAGTTTGAAGTTGCTGTGAGTTGTGACACCACAGCACTCCACAGAGGGTGACAGCTTGAGACTCTGTCTCAAAAAAATTTTTTTTCAGTTAGACAGGAGGAGTAAGTTCCAGAGATCTCCTGTATATTGCGGTGATTATATTTAATAACAATATATTCTTAGAAATTGTAAAGAGAGATTGTATTTACACCAAAAAAATTAAGTACGTGAGGTCACATGTTTAATTAGCTCAATTTAGCCATTTGACACTGTACATGTATTTCAAAACCATGATGTACATGATAAATTTATGCAATTTTTGTCAAGTAAAAGTAAGGAAAGAGTGAGGTTCATATGGTGGTAACTTTGTTGGGTAACTGAGGTATCCCAAGCTCCTAGAACACAGTCTGGCACATTACAGGCACACAACAAACGTTATTGAAAAAATTAGACATCAGTAAACAGATAGAAATTTAAGTAATATTTGGGGCCAAAAGATGTGGGGAACATGGGGAAGTAGGCACATTCGAGGGGAATTCTGGGAAAATGGCCGACTACTAGCAACCCTTGGCAAAGGCTCCTGAACAGAGGGAGAAAAAGTGGACAGAATCCAACTCTATGAAGCCAAAGGTGGGGAGCTGAGCCAAGAAAGCAGTTCAGCAAGCCTTATCTCCATGGAACAGCATTCAAGCAAACAAATTATAGGTGCAAAGCCTATCGTCTAAAGGATGGGAGACCCCTTCCCCAAGCAGGAGGCCCACAGTGGGCTATCTACAAGTGAGAAGGGAACAAAAGACCCCTCATTTTATTGGACTGGAGAGAGCCGTTAAACACTAGGTCTCCTTCTCCAGGGAGATCCCAGTTGTGATGCTAGATACCACCCTAACAGGCATACAATTGAACAAATATTTTCCCCCACAATTCTGAACTCCCAGTCCATCCTTCCCCCCTCACATGGTGGTCTGAAGTTCTTCCCCCTGCAGAGTGCAGAGTGTTTGATCTTTTCCTGAGAGATCTGAGCATAGTGTGGACCCCTGAACATCAGGACAGAATCTGTGGCTAGTGGGGAAGAAAGAGGGCGTGGAAAGAAAGGGACACACCATGGGAGGAGGAGCAGACACCTGGTCATGACTTTGCCCAGTCAGTGGTGGTGTTGACCCTTGGACTGTGTCTGGCAGGAGTGGGTGCAGAACACCGGCTCTGATGGTCCCGGCAAGTGGGAGAGTGGTTGCCCAGTGTGGACTGAGTTTGGTGGGCAGGGCTGGTCCCTGGCTCCAACCCACTGTGAGCAGAGGCTTGCTGGGTGTGGACTAAGATGGCAGGCAGGGGCATGGTCCCCTGACTCCAACTGGGCAGGGAAGCAGAGAAGCAGACACCAGTGTGGACTGAGTCTGGCAGGCAAGGTGTGGACCCCTGGCTCTAACTGAGCTGGGGAGCAGAGATGTGGATGCCCGGTGCTACTGAGCCACAGCTGGAGACCCTTGGATCCCTCTCTATGGAGCAAGGTTTGTACTGCCTGAGACAATTTGATTGGAACTCACATCTGAGGCTGTCTACCCGGGGACACTCTGAGGTTGACCATCAAAGTTCTGTAGTGGAAAAGAACTGAAGGGTCAGGGCAGGGCAGTGCAGCTGTTTGTATCCTTCCATAGCCAAGATTTAAACCTAATACCATAGCTTCATAGGATAGGGTAGAGGTTGGCTGATTTCAACACTGAGCCAGCTTGGACTATCTCACGAAGTAGGTCCTCAGAGTCTCCAGTCAAAACTCTGAAAGTGGCCTTTCTAAGGTTGTAGGGGATAAGTCACAATTACAAAGCCTAGTGCTTTGGTAAGAGTCTCTACTACCTGGGAACTCCAGTTCAGCCTCACCCTACCAGTTCTAATAACCAAACAGGGAAAAATAAACATGAGGCAGAACCAAGCAAGAATTCTAGCAATATGAATAACCAGTGTAGATCAATCCTCCCAAGGAATGACAAAGGAGATACAACTGAAGATGCAATCATAGACAAATGGCTGAAATTTCAGAAATTGAATTCAGAACATGTATGGCAAATAAGATGAATAGAAAGGAAGAAAAGTTAGAAATTGAAATCCAGGAGCAAGATGGAGACTAAGTAACAGCTTCTTTGCAACCAGGCACAATGAGATTGGGGAAAGAAGACTCTAGGAATCTCTGGATTGTGGGCTCTGCCCAGAAATGTCCCTTTGGGGACACAGGGAGACAGCAAGAGACTTCTGAACCCCATGCAGAGGACAAAAGCAGTGGAGAACTAGCAAGTGGTTGTGTTTGTTTGATGTGAGACAGTGGCTTCCACAGCTGTAACTACAACAGCAGCGAGATTGCAAACAGGGAAGACTTTCCCTGTGAGCTGTTTTGTTTTTTTGGACTTGGGCTGAACTACCTTGGGAAAACTTGGGCAAGACTGCAGATGACATTAAGCATTAGCTAGGGCCCCGGACTGAGCCACTGAGCCTGAATGGAGCTAATATTGTTCAGCTGTGGGCCGAGCATGCAGCCATTGTGGAAGAACTGCCCCTGCAGGCTCCACCTTCAGGGTTGCAGAGTGAGCCTCGGGCTGGGAGACCTTAGGTAAGTGATCTAGTGACTGAGCAGCACCAAAGGCCAGGACTGAGATGCTGGGGAAGACCAGAGATTTCAATGTTTGGCAGTAGCAGGGCTGCCTTGCCACCTTGGCCCTCAGGGGCATAGAGTGAGACCAGTTTTGGTGCACTGGATAAGTGCAGCCACTTCAGGAGAGATCCCAGACACAAGTGCTTTCCTGGGAAAGCTTCTGTTTAGCCAAGGTTAACCATTTAAAGTGTCTTTTAAGCTGGTTGAGGAGAGATTTAGGCTCTCAATCCTGCAGGGTTTGAGAAATCAGCAGAAGCCTCCGGTCTCCATCTCATATAGCTGTATCAGCATTGTGATTAACATTTCATACCCCAGAAGATCACCTGTTTCCCAGACAATATTCAGTAAGATATATATACCGCTTTGGGATTTTTTCTTAATTTCAACATTTTTCCCTCTAGATTTTTCTTTTTCTTTTCTTTTTTTTGTCTTTTCTTTCTTCATTTTTCTAATTTAAATATAATTTTCCATTTTTGCCTTCTTTGATAATAGGAACTTCATTTTTGCTAGTGTTTCTGCCTCTATTATTTGGTTTTTACCCCAATTTTATCTCATAAGGTTTTCTGTTTGTTTGTTTTGGTTTGATTTATAGTATGTTTGTCTTTCCTATTTGGTGAGGTAGAGTACTGTGTCTGAACAGGCTGGAAAAGAGCTGTTGACCTCAACAGAACCCCCTGACCCAGCACCCCCAGTGGTTGAGGGCTTTTAAGGTTGGGCCAAAGTACCCTACTGTATGCCTTTATTACTCCTGTCTCCCTCTTTGTTTGCCTCTCTTCTTTTTGTCAGTATTCGCTTTTACTCACACACACCCCCCAAAGAAAACTCTCTTGCTCTTCAATCTCCTCATCCTTTTGGTTGTGTACCAAAACGACTCATCAAAACCTTAGGCCAGAGGCATGGTAACTTAAAGAGCAAGAGGAAGTCAAAGGAAAATTAGGGCAAAGGAACAGATAAAAGAAAAGACTCATGAGGATGAATCAGCAGAAAGATCCTGGCAACATGAAAAACCAGTCCAGAGCAACACCCTTAAGGGACCGTGAGTTAGCTAATAGAGAGGATTCCACCTATAAAGAAATGTTAGAAATGATAGAAAGGGGATTTAAAATACAGATGATGATAACAATAAAGGAAATTGCTGAGTAAGTGGAAAATAACCCAAAGAAAATCCAAAAACAGAATCAAATAAGATATGAATGATATGATGACTATAGAAAAGATATAGCAGAGCTGAAGGATTTGAAACAGTCAATTAGGGAACTTAAAGATGCAATAGAAAGTATAAACAATAGATTAGACCATATGCAGAAAAAAGAATCTCAGAGGTAGAGGGCAAAGCTCTTGAGATAACTCAGATAGTTAAAGAGGCAGAAAAGAAGAGAGAGAAAGCAGAATGTTCACTGACAGGATTATGGGACTTTATGAAGCGTTCAAACATACAAGTTATAGGTAACCCAGAAGGGGAAGAAGAATGCCCCAGAGGAATGGAAGCCATACTAGAGAATATTTTAAATGAAAATTTCCCAAATATCATCAAAGGAGTTTCTGACACACTCCTTTCAGAGGGATATCAGGCCCCAGGTTGCTTCAATTCTAATAGAACTTGTCCAAGACACATTGTGATGAACCTGTCCAAAGTCAAGACTAAAGAAAAGATTTTGCAAGCTGCCAGGAATAAGTACCAGTTGACCTACAGGGGCAAATCCATTAGGGTGACTGCATACTTCTCTAATGAAACTTTTCAAGCAAGAGGACAGTGGTAGGCGCCTGTGGCTCAAAGGAATAGGACACCAGCCTCAAACCCGGCCCTGGTTAAAAAAAAAAAAAAAAAAAAAAACAGAAGAAGAAGACAATGATCATTTACCCTTACTACTTAAACAGAACAATTTCCAGCCTAGAATTCCATATCCTGCTAAGCTAAGCTTTAAAATTGATGGAGAAATCAAAACTTTTACTGATATGCAAACATTGAGGAAATTTGCCACAACAAGACCAGCTCTACAGTAAATACAATCTGTTCTACACGCTGACCATCACAATGGACCACCAGCAAAGTAAGCACCCATAAATTAAAGGACAGAACTTAGCATCCATAATGATGCAAAAGATAAAACTAAGCAATGGACTTTCACAAAATAAGATGAATAGAACACCACCACACTTACCAGTTATCTCAATAAATATTAATGGCTTGAGTTACCCACTGAAGAGTCACAGATTGGCTGATTGGATTAAAAAAACACAAGCCATCCATTTGCTGTCCACAGGAAATACACCTTGCCTCAAAAGACAAATTAAAACTCAGTGTTAAGGATTGGAAGACAGTTTTTCAGGTAAATGGAATTTAGAAGAAAAGAGGGGTTGCAATCTTATTTTCAGATACATGTGGATTTAAAGCAACTAAAGTCAAAAAAGACAAAGATGGTCACTTCAAGGGAAAAATACAACAAGAACACATTTCAATTCTAAATATTTATGTACCCAACTTAAATGTTCCAGATTCTTGATACAGACCTTACTCAGTCTGAGCAATACGATATCCTATAATACCATAATTGCAGGGGACTTTAAAACTCCTCTTACAGAGCTGGACAAATCCTCTAAACAGACATTTAAACAAAGATATAAAGGACTTAAATGAGACCCTAAAACAACTGTGCTTGATAGACATATATAGAACACTCCATCCCAAAGATAAAGAATATACATTCTTCTCATCACCCCATGGTACAGTCTCCAAAATTGGTCATATTCTAGAACACAAAAAAAAACCCTCAACAGAATCAAAAGAATTGAAATTTTACCTTGTATCTTCTCAGACCACAAGTCACTAAAGGTAGAACTCAACTCCAAAAAAATGTTCAACCTCACACAAAGGCATAGAAATTAAACAACCTTTTTCTGAATGACATTTGGGTGAAGGAAGAAATAAAAGAGGAAATCATTAATTTCCTTGGCATAACAACAATGAACATTGTACCCCTTGATTGCACTATTGTACACAACTATGATTTAATAATAAAGACAATAAAAGAATTTAAAAAAATAAAATAAAATAAAAAAACAACAATAATGAAGACACAAGTTACCAAAACCTGTGGGATACAGCAAAAGCAGTCCTGAGAGGAAAATTTAATGCTTTAGATGCTTACATCTGAAAAACAGAAAGAGAGCACATCAATAAACTGACAAGCAATCTTATGGAATTGGAAAAAGAAGAACAATTTAAGCCTAAACACAGCAGAAGAAAAGAAATATCCAAAATTAAATCAGAGATTAATGAAATTTAAAATAAAAGAACCATTCAGAAAATTAATGAAACAAGGACTTGGTTTTCTGAAAAAATAAATAAACTAGATAAACCTTTGGCCAGACTAACTAGAAATAGAAAAGTAAAATGTCTAGTATCTTCAATCAGAAATGATAAAGGGGAAATAACAACTGATGCCACAGAGATACAAGAGATTATCTCTGAATACTATAAGAAACTCTATGCCCAGAATTCGACAATGTGAAGGAAATGGATCAATATTTGGAATCACACCCTCTTCCTAGACTTAGCCAGGAAGAAATAGATCTCCTGAACAGACTAATTTCAAGCACTGAGATCAAAGAAACAATAGAAAATCTCCCAAAGAAAAAAAAATGCCCTGGTCCAGATGACTTTACACCAACATTCTATCAAACCTTCAAAGAAGAGCTTATTTCCATACTGCGGAAATTATTCCAAAAATTGAGGAGGAAGGAATCTTCCCCAACACATTCTACGAAGCAAACATCACCCTGATACCAACACCAGGAAAAGACCCAACTAAAAAGGAGAATTTCAGACCAATTTCATTAATGAATATAGATGCAAAAATTCTCAACAAAATTCTAGCCAACAGATTACAGCTTATCATCAAAAAAGTCATACATGATCAAGCAGGTTTCATCCTAGGGATGCAAGGTTAGTTTAACATACACAAGTCCATAAACATTATTCGCCATATAAATAAAAGCAAAAACAAAGACCATATGATACTCTTAATAGATGCAGAGGGCAGCTCCTATGGCTCAGTGAGAAGGGCGCTGGCCCCATATACCAAGGGTGGTGGTTTCAAACTCGGCCCTGGCCAAACTGCAACAAAAAATAAATAAATAAATAAATAAATATTAAAAAAAAATAGATGCAGAAAAAGAATTCGATAAAATCCAGCATCCTTTTCTAATTAGAACACTGAAGAGTATGGGCATAGGTGGCACATTTCTTTTTCTTTTTTTTTGGTAGAGACAGAGTCTCACTTTATCGCCCTTATTAGAGTGGCGTGGCATCACACATTCACAGCAACTTCCAACTCATGGACTTAGGTGATTTGCTTGCCTCAGCCTTCTGAGTAGCGGGGACCACAGGTGCCTGCCACAATGCCTGGCTATTTTTTTTTTTTTTTTTTTTTTGCAGTTCAGCCGAGGCCAGGTTTGAACCAATCACCCTCAGTATATGGGGCTGGCACCCGATGCACTGAGCCCCAGGCGCTGCCCAGTGGCCCATTTCTTAAACTGATTGAAGCTATCTACAACAAACCCACAGCTAATATTTTACTGAATGGAGTAAAACTGAAGGCTTTTCCACTTAGAACTGGAACCAGACAAGGTTGTCCTCTATCACCATTACCATTCAACATAGTGCTTTAAGTTCTAGCCAATACAATTAGGCAAGACAAGGAAATAAAAGGCATCCAAATGGGAGCATAGGAGGCCAAACTCTCACTCTTTGGTGATGACACAATCTTAGAGATCCCCAAAGACTCAACCACAAAACTCCTGGAAGTCATTAAAAACTACAGTAATGTCTCAGGATATAACTCAATGTCCACAAGTCAGTAGCCTTTGTATATGTCAATAACAGCTAAGATGAGAGGCTAATTAAGGACACAACTCCCTTCACCATAGCTTCAAAGAAAATTAAATATGTAGGAATATACCTAACAAAAGAGGTGAAGGACCACTATAAAGAAAATTATGAAAACCTAAGAAAGGAAATAGCAGAGGATATTAACAAATGGAAGAACATACCATGCTCATGGCTCAGAAGAATCAACATTGTTAAAATGTTTATACTTCACAAAGCAATCTACCAATTCAATGTCATCCTTATTAAATTACCAACATTGTACTTTCAAAGCTTGGAAAAAATGATTCTTCATTTTGTATGGAACCAGAAAAAAATCTGTATAGCTAAGGAAGTTCTTAGTAATAAAAACAAAGCTGGGGGCATCAGAATACCAGATTTTAGGCTATACTACATGGTCATAGTGGTCAAGACAGCATGGTACTGGCACAAAAATAGAGACATAGACATTTGGAATTGAATAGAAAACCAGGAAATGAAACTAACATCTTACAACCA